>JAODUP010000281.1:980000-1185786 GCA_025642065.1 Paralvinella palmiformis | reverse complement strand
TTGCAGAGTGAATTAATTGAATCATGAGCGGGCAGAGAAACAGAAGCCTCTCTATGGAGAGTCCTATTTATACAGTCCCAGAGTTGACAACGATTGTCAGAGTTGTTAGAGATCATGTTCCTATAAAAGTCAAATTTAGCTTTATTGATGAGTCTATCGCAGAAATGGCACTGTTTAGTATATCTAGACCTGTTAGGTTGAGTGATTACTTCCATATTCGTTATAAATATAGTCGACGCACTTTGACATTGACGATTTCAGAGGACATCCATAGTGCAGGTGGTTTAATTTTTATGAACTTTGACCTGACAGGTGCATGTTTGTCAAGTCAGGTTTTAGATATTATTGGAAATTTCTTTTCTTCTTGGTTACCGTTGCCTTATTTAAAGGTTGTGTACTATCCACTGTCCGATTATATGGAGTCTCCCTGTTTGCTACCACAAATATGGCTGTCAGCAACAAGTCAACTAACATAACAATATATAGGTTACATAATGATTTTGTGCCAATATATGAATAATTATTATACTGATGTATGATTCTGTTGTTTTGTGAATAACCTTTACAATGTTATTGTCGTCATATTTGAGGTTTAAACATTATATAATATTAATATGAAAAGATTCTATTTCATATAAATGTTAATATGTATACTTATTAATATATATTGATAATATATCATTTTTAATAAACAATGACAAGATGCCAAGAAAGAACAATGAGACCAAAAGCTTCATACAAATGATAATCATTTGCTTTAAGTTAATTTTCATCATCTCTGATCATTTTAAAATTAAACTGATAATTAATAACTTGTATTTAATGAGATCTGTCATTCCCCGAAATGATTAACTTTTGTGAAAATATTCATAATAGAAATTAAAGGTACTATAACCTACAATTTCCAAATAATAATCACGGAGTATAGTTATTATCATGATAGATGCAAATGATCCTAATTACTGGAGGATTACCTTTAATGGTACAAGTGTCATGTAGCCATTTTCATCTCCAAACTCGTGACCATAACTTCCCCCCGTTCTCAAACTACTAACTAACAGTGGTCGGTTAATTTTCACAAATCTGACAGCTAGATATAGATGCTTCTTGTTATAAGAATACATACCAACCTTCATAAGGAATTTATTGTGTCGTTTTCTTTAGCTATTTAAGCAGTGGGACCAACATAATGTATTATTTGTAAATCTGCTTTTGTTCCGAAATTATGCTTTTTCAAGTACATATCTTAGTTAAAACCGCGCAGTTTGAACAGGATTATTTCATATTGTATTGATCGGGTTCGTATTTTGACATAATTTATAATTTGTGCGAGAATGTTTGCATTACTCCTGAAAATTACGCTATAATCCATATGTAAAATATATAATTAAATTATCTATCGTTTCATATTGGCTTTACGCCTAATAAATAACATAATTATTGCAGTTTATTATATTATGGATTATTTTTCACTTTAAAGGTATGATAATGCATTCACTTTATTATGAATATCTTCACAATAACTGTCTTATAAGCTTAGTGTAGAAATTAAAGTCACTTTCATACAGCTAGCCAAATTTTATAATTGATCTTAATTCTAGGATTAATTATCGTATGAATATACAATATATCAATCACATGAGACATTAGGAGGGGGGGGGGCAATCTAAGAGAAGTATTCCATGAATGAGTTTTGATTTCAATAAAAAGGTCAGTCGGTTGTATATTACAACGTAATGCCTTGATTTAATCAAAGCTGACCAGCTGTGAATAATATCACGTTAATGTGGTTTGGTTATATCGTATCAGTCATGCCATCCTTAAATATCAGGACTACTACGGTCATGAAATAGAGATAATCAATTTTTAAATGTTCATCCAGCATTTTATGTTAAGCCGTTAATCAGAATGGTGTACTACAAGTCACGATATTGGATTATACGACGTTGCTTCTTAACTGGCACAGAGAATCAACATATCTAAACATCCTTTGAAACCTACTTCCATAAATCTAAATACACTATACATACATTAATCTAAAAATAAAATGTTCCATACCTCCACATATTGATAAATGTGTGCGTATACCTAAGCATGTGTCTGGTCTACTCATCAGCCTGTGGGAACCAGCTAATTCGCTTTTCGTACGCGACAAATATGTCACACCCACAGGAAAGCGGCTACATGCAGGCTACGTACAAAAAGCGGAAGCACGTAAAAAACATACCATTTGATACCACAGCTCGCAACAAACAACACGTGCGTGTGGTTCAATGGTGACTTGCTACATACATATCAAACTATTTTGACACCACAGTTTACATTCAACAGTAATTTTCTGTGGTCCAAAAGAAACCTGTATATAAAACATTTCGACATCTCAGATGCTGACCTCAGCTTTATTCTGGGTTCGAATAGCTGAATAAATCCTACCTATATGAACCATGTGAAAAGTCAGGCATTTTATATAGCCTCAGCGTGTTAACAAACTTTACAGTTTGTTCACCACAACAGAATGTACACTAACTCAGTATGGACTCACTGAAGTGATTTAACTAAAATAAAAACAAAGTAGCAATACCGCACAATGGATTATTACTGGACTAGAACGAAATATCGTCTAAAACCTGAGTAAATACTACGATTTACTCGAACCTAAAAGCTAATCCTCATACGTTTCTTCAGGGGACTGAATCCAGAGTGGCGACTTTTCTTGCTGAGACATGTGTTTAATGTCTCACCAGTCCCCAAGCTGCCAAGAAAAATCGAAATGCGAATCACCTACAGCCGTGGAGTTTGGGAGTAGAACACCCAAGTCAGATCACGGCAGTAGTGAGAATGTTTAGATTAATTATCTAAGCAGCCCTATTTATAGTTATTTTTCAATTGCTGTATTTTTCTTCAAAGCAATACTATATAAACTATATAACCCAATTGTCACTGTCTTCAAAGATCAGTTTTTACAACGGACAGGCGTCACGAAGCCACTACTATTAAAACGGTTTAGCTTAATTGCTATTAAAAGACTGACATCTGCGCTGAAGCAGACCGTAATAGCGCGTCATAGCTTCGATACTGTTTGAAATGTTATCATTTTCAACCTGACCTAATGTCTGCTATTCTAACTATTGTAGTAATAAAGTTGTTAAATGTTATTTATGACAAGCAGATTAGAGCTAATCTTGAATGCCATAGTACAAACTGGACATAACTGGACATAGGAAAGATAATTCTATTCCCACATACAACCAAGGTGAATTTTATATGCAACTAAAGTTGTCATAAAACACACCAACCGCGCGAGCTGTGTCCAATGCCACCGCTCGAGATGCGATGCAGTGTTTCTATTCCTGAGTCAGGAGTACTTATAATGCTTTATGAACGTACAGTCATTTAAATACTGGATAACCAGGCCAGACAACTAAACGGCGTCCCTCCAAAGACGCAAATAGTGCAGGGAATATACAGCTCTAGATCAACTTTTCTTGAATGCAGGGACCATGAAATATAGTCTCCACGCATAGAAAACGGAACTTTCTCAACCGCAGCATAATATGCCTTGTGATATTTGCTGGAGGGTCAAATACCTCCTAAACATACAAATCCAATAAATACTATGACCTACTCGTCACTATTATAACAATTTACATCGGCGCTTTAGCAGACCGTTATGGCGGAATTGCCGTTCGATATCGTGTGTGTGCGTGCGTGCGTCCATGCGCGAACGCGATATAAATTTATCACCAGCTTTTGTTTCAGGCCCCTACATTCTAACACACACACACACATTCAAATGACAGATAATAATATGTTCATATAAAGATTGTGTTATATATAACACGTTTATTAGTAACGTATATTATTGTCTCTACACAGATATATCTAATACACGATGAACGCATCTGGTTTTCATTTGGTGATAATTCGACTCACAAACCAGCAATAACAAGTCTCTAACAAACAAACAAACAATCTGATACAATTACATTAACACTACTAAGATTATAACAAGATGTATAAATCATTATCTGAGCCACTCACTGCCGGGTTGATGATGTTAAGATGCGGAGAAGTAAACCAGAACCAAACCCTAACTGGTGACAATAAACTCGCAGCTGGGCAACAGCTGCGACAATGCGGTCATAAACGGCGATTAAGAATTCTCTTCCAAAACTAAATACGAAAAACCGCAAAATAAATCACATTGGACGTCCGCGTTTAGTCCGTCTCGTTCAGGATCGTTGTCCGGATGATGATCTCGGTGACGCTGTACGGATCACAGTTGGACGACGGTCGGCGATCCTCCAGGTATCCGGATCCGTCTTCGCCTACTTGGCGAGGTATCCGTACGCTGGCTCCTCGGTTGGCTACACCAGCCGAGAACTGATCCAGGCTGCTCGTCTCGTGGAGTCCCGTCAGGCGGCGTGCGTTGTCCTTGCCCTGCTTCGGATCGTAGTAGGTAATGTGCGTCATGTGACGTCTAGATAGCTTCTCTATGGCCGACTCTATCACCCTAGAAACGTAAACAACATCCGAAACTTAGTAACTCCTAAACAACGGACTCCGGCATGTTTTCGGGATACATCAGGGAACACATTCTACCGTATCGACCATCAGGATCACTCCTATCATAAGATAAATACCCTTTTAAAAGTGTCTAAAACACAAACAGTATCTTATAATATCCATAGCCTAGTGGATAAGAGTATGGTATCGAATCCCGGCCGTACCACTATATTAGGAGGAGTGCCCTCTCCCGGATCAAATCTTATCTGAGTGACAGATCTCAGTGTGTTGCCATAGGAATGACGACATCAGAAGGTAAGCGCCTGAATTTTGGGGTGCCACAAGGATCTTACGTAAGTACTGTTTGTATTCAAAACCAATTGGTGCGATATGTAGCCGACATAATTTGCTCTACCACTGTTATCCAGATGATACCCAGCTTTATATGGCGATCATGCCCAAAACAACTTGGTCAGACGTTGCAAAGAAATTGGAAGCTTGTTTGGATATATATATATATATATATATATATATATATATATATATATATAGTCTGAAGTACCTCTGTTGATGCTAGAGTGTCACAGTTCACGTTGCGACCTATTGATACATCATTCGTGAGTAAATAAACGATGTGAACATCATCGATACTCATCAGTGATACTCATAAGTGATACTCATCATCGATACTCATCAGTGATACTCATCAGTGATACTCATCAGTGATACTCATCAGTGATACTCATAAGTGATACTCATCATCGATACTCATCAGTGATACTCATCATAGGTGGTCGTACTTACTTCAGTCCACCCTTCTCTCTCATCGGCTTCGTGCTGTAGTTACAGTGAGCTCCTGCCCCGTTCCAGTCTCCTGGCATCGGCTTCGGATCAAAGCTGACGATAATGTCGAAGTCCTCGGCTACTCGCTGGAGGAGAAATCGACCCATCCACAGATGATCTCCCATATCTATACCTTCACATGGTCCAACTTGAAACTCCCACTACAATGATACATTAATGATAGTTAGACGGGATAGAGACGGGGTTGGGGGGGGGGGTAGGGAGATTGTTGTGCGACATTGTCACAATATCTCACTCACTCACTCACTCACTCAGTCAGTCACTACGTATTGATGATAGACAACCATTTGGTACACACCTGAGCCGGCATCACCTCGGCATTAGTTCCCGCGATTTTGACCCCGGCGTAGAGACACGCCTTGTAGTGAGCTTCGACCACATCTCGTCCGTAAACCTTGTCGGCACCAACACCGCAATAATACGGTCCTGGAATTATAATAATCTTACCAGTCAGTCGATGGTACAGTTTTAGAATAACCGAGAACGTTCTTACGGAAACACGTTATGATACAACGGAGCCGAGGAAAACCCCTCATTTAGTCTAGTCAACACGGAACGTTATGATACAACAGCGCCGAGGGATACCGTCATTTGGACTGTTCAACACGGAACGTTATGATTCATTACTATTGGCTATATAATTTCAATACCAAATCTGGATACTTTATTCCCATACCTTGTGGTCCGGGATAACCGTTCTTTGGCCAACCAAACGGATGATAATCCCTATCTAATAACGTGTACTCCTGCTCGATCCCGAACCAAGGATGTAGTTCTTTCACCTCCTTCTTCTGCATAACCTCATTGCACGTCTTGCGTTGGTTTGAATCTGGAGAGAACATAGCAACGATAAGTAAACACACACACACACACACACACACACACACACACACACACACACACACACACCTCGTATATATATATATATATATATATATATATATATGACATAAGACAACAAAGGTTAACATCATCTTAAATCCAAGTAGATCAGATTTGGCGATTGAGTCATTTTACCTGCGGGGAGTTTGTTGTATTTGTAACATTCGCAGAGGAGAAGCTTGTTCTTCCCTCTCCTGAAGGGATCGTTAAATATAGCAGCCGGATACAGGAACACGTCGGAGTTAGAGCCTTCGGCTTGTCCGGTTGATGAAC
Organism: Paralvinella palmiformis; assembly: GCA_025642065.1. Taxonomy (NCBI): domain Eukaryota; kingdom Metazoa; phylum Annelida; class Polychaeta; order Terebellida; family Alvinellidae; genus Paralvinella; species Paralvinella palmiformis. The sequence goes on along the minus strand of JAODUP010000281.1, from coordinate 1,179,261 downwards.
CGTCAAAGTTCCAGATTGCACATTCTGTAAACAAGAAAAACGTAAAGGAGTGAATGCTGGAGGAGTATACAGGTGTGTTGTTGGTCATGATCTATCTACACTCGACCATTTGCACAACTGAATATTTCTATTTAAATATAGCTCTGTATGTGTGTTTGAGCGTGCGTGTATGTGCGTGTTTTCCTGTGTGCATGTGTTTATGCATGTGTGCGTGTGTGTGCGTGAATATATATATATATATATATGTATGTGTGTGTGTGTGTGTGTGTGTGTGTGTGTGTGTGTGTGTGTGTGTGTGTGTGTGTGTGTGTGTGTGTGTGTGTGTGTGTGTGTGTGTGTGTGTGTGTGTGTGTGTGTGTGCGTGTGTTCGTGCGTGCGTATTTCTGTCGCCGCTACCGTGTCTCACTAATATACTGAGTTGGTAGGACGCCTACCTTCAGGTTTCTTTGGTTCGAAGTCCATGGTCTTTGTCTTACATCGGAGGTTCTCGCTGGTTCCATCGATCCAGATGTAGAGAACCTGGACTTTATCTTCTGGCTGAGGTATACTTCGGTACCTCTCCATCATCGTCTTGTCCAAATGAACGTTGGGTAAAACGGACATTTTGGAAGGTTATAGGAGAATTTACTGGAAATGAAACAACAACAACGTACAGTAAACGCTCGATATCGAAGTCGGTTTTTCCAATATTCGTTTTATCGAAGTAAGTTCGAAATGCCGGCACCAAGTGTATGATTTAGACGTTATCAGTTGTCCTTTAAATCGAAGCCAAACATTCTCACACAACACTTAGACGCTGGTGTGAGATGCAATTACTATTTGAATAGTAATGACAGGTCAGGTTAGTTACTCTGTATTCTTTCAGTAATGATTAAAGGATTTATTTCCCTACTAAAATATCAGCCATTTTGAAGTCAGCGCACTCGACCTATCAAAAGTGACAATGTACATCACGTGACCCTAATCGACGGCACATTTAAAGAAGCACACGAGAACAATGATTCTGCTCGTAAACATTTCAGGCTATGGCAGCATCCTGACGTTGAAGAAGCACTGGATCCAAACTATTCCCCTGTTTGGCCTTGGGCCAAAACCAAAAGTAGTGAAGCATGCTGCAGATCTTTACCATCCACACTTCAGTTACAGCGATCGGCGGCTCAACAGATTTACAGAGCGCCAAAACATCACTTACTCACCTTCAATTATAATAATAATAATTACTATTATTATAATACGTGACATTGATATAGCTTTAAGCCTCTTTATAGTATTATTATCCCTGGCCAAGATATGTTTTAATCAACGCATGCTGGCTGCCATTATAGGCGCAAAGCGTTACTCATACACACAGGCATCAGGGCCGGTCAGGATGCCACTTATGACCGAGTGAACCAGTCGTCACATGACGTCGTTACATCTCCAGAGACTCGAACCCGTCACCCTTCAGTTATGAGTCCTACGCTCTAAATAATGGCGTCATCACGGCTTAACGTTTCAAACAGCGTAGACAGACAGACAGGTTGATGTACCACATTTCACAGTCGACCAGTGGATCGGGGGAGGGGGGGGGATCATCAAAAATATCTCAAAACCCACAACACGGGAATTAATCGTTGAAGTGCTACAGCCAACGAGAGCAACATTGAGTTCGCCTCCATCAGTGTCCTTGATACTCTTCCACACTTGCTCCAGCGAGTCTCGTCATCAGTATCAGCCAAAACCATCCCAAAATGCCTCAAACGCGTCATATTTATTACCCTACATCCGATCGTCGATAAGGCTGCTGACAGTTATGCTGCTGATGCAGCTGACGATGACAACGACGATGATGACGACATACCTCTTGTTGTACTAAAACGAATGATTACAACAGCAAGTTGTCAACTTCGACATTTCCTTGAGTGGGCAACTCCGTGGCCTAACAGGTAGCGCGGTTGGGTACATATCTATAGCACCTGGGTTCAAACCGCTGCTGGGCTATGTCAGAATGGCATTGCATTTTTCACTTCGCCTCATTACCTTTCGGATGTCGCTCGGCCCATTTAGCCTACCTTGTGCACAAACAGCAACATTTTACATCGCTACTGACTATAATCTCATCACCCTCGCTCCACTGACAGACAGTGTCATCGTACAAGTTGTTAGCAACCAAACAGTGACGATGGTGAAGATGATGATGATGATGATGATAATGATGATAAGACAGATGTCATGTCTCCTCCATTCACTACTTCATCAAGTGCCTTAGCCCACAAACAATTTCTTCAAATACAGAGTGATACAAATGAAACGGTTTTCACTTGTCAGCTCACTAGAAAGGTTCACAGAAAACAACTACAGGGTGTAAACTACGAGCAAATTCTGCAGCAGAACATCTTCGTAAATAATATTAAATGCATTGTAAATTAGGCCAGTATTATTTACCCGGCAACCTCGGTCCTGAACTATAGAAAACGGTCTCATTCATCCGGCAGCCGGGTCACGAAGGAAAGTATCGGCGACTGATTACCGGCAGCCGGATATATAACACTATCTTTTGTTCTTACACAAGAACCTGACGTAACTGTATTTCAGATCTTCTCCGATTGGCGTCTGTCATGTGCCTAAACGTTTATTTGTAACTGACATCTTTGGTGAACTTGGTGTAAATAGACGCCTCGCCCTCAGCACTCCTGGACGCCATTTTCCCGTCTGCCTCCAGTCGTTAGTAAAACAGGGAATGCCAGTGTCCAAGCGGGACTGTCGGCGATCTTGGCCGGGTGCGCAAGCGGCAAAGTCTTCACTGGGGAACCGAATCTTTGTCGGGTGGGCAGGAGACAAAATCTTAACCAGGGAACCGAATCTTTGTCAGGTGGGCAGGAGACAAAATCTTCACTGGGGAACCGAATGTTTGTCGGGTGGGCAGGAGACAAAATCTTCACCGGGGAACCGACAGCTCGGTGAATATTCACTTCCGTAAAATTAGTTACTAATTTTTTATTTACTTATTTGTTTATTATTTTACTGGAAAAAACATTTATATAAGATTTAAAAAAAATTTAGGTAAGCATGCACATGAAAAACACAACACATTCCACATTTTATTTTCGCCCACCACAATTTTATCTTGTTTTATCGCCCGTTCGAACCCTCGGATGCTCTCTTAGCAAACAGAACTGACGGTAGTCTTAGATTTCAGCCTAGTCAATCTTATGGATAATAATGATGTAACATGTCACAGACAATAACAAAAAAATAGTATAGAATCCCACTATCCCGAGTGTATTAAAGTGTAGTAAAGGGTAACAACAGGGTACTTCCAAGTGCATTATGGGAGTGCCACGTTTTCTTTAAAACCACATATACTTTTTTATAATAATTGCTTATTATAAACTACAATTCACCCTCTTCAGCATAATTAATATGACGACTGACATCAAAAGTCACCTGTTGGAGCGATATCATTTCAGTTTAAATTATACACAAAATACCGTATGAAGCCTGTGTGAGTAATATGTTCGTAAGATGGCGCCACTGGTGTCACTTTGGCCTTTTTAGCATATTTACTCGAGAGAACGAGTCGAGTGAACGATAATTAAGTTGACGGGTCGGTATCGACGCTATTTATGTGACATTGTTGGTTAGTAAACTGCAATAATGTTTTGTTTGTTTTGTTTTTCGGGGAAAATCCCCAGGCTGTGGCCTATTCAGCACAGTCTCTATGTTGGAGTGGTTGAGACCCCCCGCCCACCACTCGCAGGGGAGCGGTACGGAAAGATGAAGCCGAAATACCCTGAGGGTGGTCCCTGCCAGAGTGTTTTACGTCCTCGGAGGGGGGGGTCTTTAACGCCCCCCCCCCCCTTTATTTTTAATAATTCAGTAGAGACGGCAGCAATAACATAATCCGTTGCTGTTATATAAAACTATCCGAGTCGTGAATGTCTGATTTGTATCAAATTGTATTATTTATTCACGGTTGATGTCACTGGATGTTTATTGTTTATACCAACATGATAGTCTACATCAATGATCTGGTACGTGTAGTATAATGACAGTCGGCTAAATGGTTGACTGATAATATATTGTTTTATCGCTTTTAATTACAGAGAAACAATCGTTCGTATTATAGTGTGTGTGTGCGCGCGCCCGCGCGCGTAACAACTGTGTGTGTATGTGTGTTTGTGTGTGTGAAAACTCTGTGTGTGCGTGTGTGCGTGCGTGTGTTAGTTGACACATCACCCCCCCCCTCTCTCTCTCTCTATGTATATATTAGTTGACACGCGCGTGTGTGCGCGTCTGTAGCATTCTAAAAGATCACCCCCTTTAGACTACCATCTGACCACAGGTCGTATTAAAGCTTCCTATTATACATGTAGGTTTAGACACAAACACACACAGACACACACACACGTTTACATTCACTGACACACACACACACACACACAGTGAGAGAGCTGTCAAATAACTCACACACACACACACACACACACGTTAGTGTCACTTTCACTTATTATCACAGTTAACCTGACTTAAACCAAGCCAGTGATCAGCTCTAGAGTACAGTTAACCTGTCAAACCGGGACACCGAGCTATAAACAAACCGTTGAAAACAAAAAAAACACAATTAAATAGACTCGAAATAACACAATCCTAGCGACAACTAACACTCGTTCGGTCCTCGACTAAGGTCACAGCGCCAACCCCAAGTCGTAAAATACTCGAATATAAATGTGTGTATACGTCGACGAAATAAACCGAATTGTCATTTGTTCCGAACCAAATCGTAAATATTTAACGGCAGCGAAATTATTTTTATGGCTGGACAGAGCCTTTCATCTGAAAGGAATTCCACTTCGTCTTCGCGGACATTAAGCTACGGTCAAGGCTGGACCCGTGATTGGTCGCAGCGTGAAGGTGGTAGATATTAAAGGAGTGAATTGGTCAGATACGTCCAGGTACGGGTCGTGTTGACGTCATACGACGTCGCGCGGATGAAGGCGTGCAAATGGGCCTTATCCCAAAGAGAAAAATGTTAACGCCATACCGCCACTTACTGGAGGAAAATGAAACACCCGGCAACCGGACATCTCCCCTGAAATCACATACACACGCGCGCGGGGGCACGCACGCACTCGCACACACACTGAAGTTTCCACATACAGACAAGACAGTTGTTTCTTTAATCATTCGCGCTGGTCACACCTCTTTCATACGGCCGAAAAGTGAATCCGTAGATAAACATCCCACAAACTCGGGTATGAATCGAATTCGAACACTGAGCTGCAAGTTTGCAGGGCAACGTTCTAATCACTGTGCTATAGGATACCCTCAACTTCCGGTTAAATGGCATTATTTATACGTAACTAACGGACAAATGATAGGCCAATTGTCTACAGATATAGTCTATACATATTGTATAATTGAAGACTAGTCTAAACGGCGTTTAACATTGCTAAGATCGTTCATATAGACAAGCCTGGCTGACTTTAACTTTGAACGTAGCTGGATCGAATAAAATACGTAGAGAAAAATTCTCAAACGGCCTGCATACATCAAGGAAATGTGTGTGTGTGTGCGTGTGTGTGTGCGTGCGCGCGTATGTGATCTGAACCCGTTTTGGACGCGATGGCAAAAATCAGTTTTTGACCTAAGCTCTCCCTCCACCCCACCCCCGTCTTCTGCGAAGGTTGGTACAGGTAAGGAGATTTTTTGTTTTGTTTCAGTTGATGACTTTATTGCATAACATAACATAACAGACATTGACGGTAGACGAAACCGGACAAGAGTTAAGTCAAATGAACAATAACACTAACATAAACCACGGTCCGTTTGTCATGGGGGGGGGTTGTTGTTGTTGTTAAAACACATTTGTATGCAACACGTCTTCTACTCTATCTGTTGTGTTGTGTTTTTTATTTCACCAATCTAAGAGTGTGTCGTCGAAAATGTCAGCGTTCGGAGGTCGGAGGTCAAAAGTCATCGGCCCGTTTATGGTCAGATATCAGAATTGTTCTTATTACTCATAAATCTACTCACATCAATTTGTATTTTTCACATCAATTTCTATTTAAGTAATCAACTTCGTTATTGATGTTCGTGTTATTACGTGTTATCTATTCTAGTCTTCTTTATAGTCAGACTCTAAACTACAGGTACTCAGCGGGTAGATCTAGATCTAATATACGTATAGCATATTATTCTACCATTATCACCATACGTGTGTCTGTGCGTATGTGCGTATGTGCGTGTGCATAACAACGGCGCGCTGACCGTGGTTATAACTGGCTGTAATTTGGACGAAACAGCTCCAATCTCGGCTCTTTCAATAGATCAAGTCTGCACCAACTTCATTCGCCCATTGTCTTATTGATCTACTTAGTGGATCTAGATCTACCCACAATCCTTGCCTGACTTCTCTCTCTCTCTCTATCTCTCTCTCTCTCTCTCTCTCTAATTTGTAATAATCATTTTATGTTAGACTGTTTAAGTTCATAAAATATGTTACCCTATCAAATTCGCATTACGAAATAGATCTATATATATATATATATATATATATATATATATATATATATAATGACACACACACACATATAGACTATAGACTATATTAGTATATAGATCTCCTCTCTCTCTCTCTCTCTCTCTCTATATATATATATATATATATATATATATATATATAAGAGAGAGAGAGAGAGAGAGAGAGAGATCTAGACTAGTCTAAGATCTGATCTTCTTCATCGAAATAGATCTAGATATATACTAGACCCTAGTTTAGACTTCGTTAGATCTAGACTAAACACATGATTGCAAACCTATAGATTCTAAATGTGTTATTGAGTTAACATAGACATCTTTTTGACGTGTTATTGTATATCTAGATCAATACTACACATTTTGAATGGCTTATGCTAGATCTATAGTACGGGCGCTTTATTAAATCTAGATTGTTATCATTAGTAGTAGTAGTACATGGTGTTCAATTATCGTAAGATGGGGGACCAGTCCCAATGTGAAATCGCATCAATATTAGATATAGATCTAGACCTACAGATCTAGCCAATATTAAGATAGAAGACAGAATCACATAAATCTAGTCTAGAGACTAGACCCCTAGATCTAGATCTAATTACTGTGATCCAAGTGTCTTGGTACACTTTCTCTTTACTAATTACGGTAGACTAGATCTACAACAAAAGAGCCAAGAACTTACCTTATTGAGAAGATCTTTATTTTCCGGCTGTTTGCCACCAAATAGAGACAACTAGAAAACTGTTGGCATATGTCTCGTCCTGTCAAACTCCCTACTCCGACTTGGCGCGACTCGTCGACGGACGACCTTATATATGTATGTTATCTCTTTCTGTCGCCTTCGTGGCACAAACACACCGAGCAGGTGGCAGCACCGGCGCGCGCGCGCGCGCACTGCACGGTGGCATGCCCACCATCTCTCGTCGTGATTCGTCCCCATCGCGGCTCGGTCTCAGCGAACCAGCACCGAATAAACGACGACGATAACACACTTTTACCTGACCACAGCCTCCCAGCTACTAGCCAGCCATCTTCGACCAACAACGAACCTCGCCATTCGACGGAATCTACCACCTCGACTTGACCCCCATCTGACCCCCTGAAATAGGACGTGGTTGACATTGAAACTATGCTTCTGGCTTCAAAGTAAATACGTAACAGGTCAACTGTTCGGGATATAGGTCGCTAGTGTTGCTTGTATAAATCTTGTTTGTTTCGTATTGGTTCAATTATCTCTCGAGGAACTCGTTCGGATCAGTGTTCTGGTACACTGCCTCATCCGACACTATTTCCCTTTTACAACACACGCCGCTCGCACTGCTGAGTAGATTGGGGCTGGAGGATGGAGTCCCTTATCAGCGGCGGCAAAGTAAATCAAACGCTCTAACGTTTAGCATCAAAGACACAACCATCCCAACAGACGTTCAGATCTGATTAGCTCGGTGCAGTGTATTCATTCATTTATTTTCGAGCAGATTGGCATCATCATGTACACCTGAGATCTTATTAAACAATACTTGGCTATCCGTTGTCAGGCTAAACCGAAGCACCGAATTATTTGTAAGTGAATTAAATACGTTCTTCTCCACATCTCTGCGCAGTAGGACATACCAGTTAAAGATGATAAATGAATGGTTAAATGTGAAATTACAATAAGTGAATCTATTCCTATATATATATATATATATATATATATATATATAAAATTGTGTTGACAACAGATTAGCAAGATTTTATGTATAAAAAGTCTTCTTTTCACCAAAGTCAGATTGATTTACAAACAACTCTAGATGATATTACGGCCATTGTTAAAACAATTCTTTGGTGGCCAATATCATTTTCAAAATGATTGTAATATCACTCGTGACGTGTTTTGACTTTTCTAGTAATATAATTACTTATATCTTGCAAGTTACTAATAAAGTATGCATTTCTGTCGGCAGAAAATTGGTAACAAGCTTCAGCTGGTCACCACGTGGCTAATTAATTATGCAAAAGTATATGCACGGATGCTTGGTGTTGGTGCGCATGGGGTCATGATCTTCCACCCAAAACCGACCAAAACTATACTTGCACAAGTTGATGACGTCAGTACACAACTTTGCCGAATCGGACTTGTCGAACAGAAAACGAACACAAGTTAGTATTTATAGGAATCTTTTAAGAAGTGAGTGAGTGGGTGGTTAGTAAGTGTCTTAAAGAACATTCACAAAACGAAACAATGAAATGGATATATATATATATATATATATATATATATATATATATATATATATATAGAGAGAGAGAGAGAGAGAGAGAGAGAGAGAGAGAGAGTATATATGTAGTTATCAAATGATAAGATCCTGGCGGAATATATACAATTAAATTATTCTAATATTACCTTGACCTGCTCAAGCCTTTGATATTATACTGATATTGGCTGATATTGTGTGACCAATAATGTACTGTGACGTTGGTATTCAGTGATGGGGTGAATAAGTCCTTTCTTTGGTCTTAACACCGGTCACATATGGAACATATGGTCGAGGGGCTAATATCTGAAGAAAATAGATGATCATGTGGAACATTCCACGATACAGATAATACCAGGATTTCATCCCAAGACCCAGATATCTGCGATGTGGCGCGTTGCCAACTGGACCACACGAATTACTTGAACCATAAATAACATGTATCTGAATCGTTGTTAAGACCCGACATAATAATAATAATAATAATAATAATAATAATAATAATAATAATAATAATAATAATAATAATTTCCCATCAGTAACCTGTATGCCTATTTGAAATGATGTATCCAGATGTAATTTAATGTTTCACCAAGAACATTAATTATCAATTACTTGGAATTAGTAATAAATTACATATTTTGTGAAGATTATCTTGCTAGTTGCCTGTCTCCAGGAATAAACTCTCAATTCAATAACATGTCGGCGCCATTTAAAGGAAAGGCCCATTGTCATTTCAATATTTTTCAGGACTAATAAAAATTATATATATTTGCATAAATTATAAATGATGTCAATATATAAACACGATCACCCACGCATTTAAAATATACAGTTTCGAGTGTTACTGAGCCAACTGAAATTCGTCTGTGGGCGCCGCCATCTTGAAGCTAAACACGGACCGGATGCCGCCGAGGTATGACGTCACAAAGTACAAGCCGTTTATACGATCCGGTATAATAATGTAAACAAGTGTCAGGCGCCACATAATTTCGGGGGGGGGGGCGTATTTATTAATATTGCGACAAAGTTGTTTCAAACAGCTCCGTATGTTACTGAACTCGTAATAGAAAACTGTAAATATTAAACTGTGAAATTTATGTAAATGAGCCGACGACGGCATTAGATTGGTCGAACCCGGGGAAGATACTGTCAGGAAGATGGCTAATCCAGAGCATCTTTGAAGTGATTCTACCCGGACCCGGCTAGGTTATCCTTGTACGCGTAGAGGTCAGATCACGTGACTATTTATCGCCGTACAGTGCGACATTCGAGGAAGACGTAATGGCTACGCTCCAGTGAATTCAAAGGCTTCATTATATTGATGTTGTTGTGTATAGTTGACGTGTATTATTGTAGAACCCGGGGTTACCTTTATGGGCATCACACGTTTTTTGTTTTATTGTTTGCTGCTATTTTTTTAAGTTTTTTATAGATGTCCTTGTTAAATGGTCTCTCTCTCTCTCTCTCTCTCTCTCTCTCCGTCGTCTGTCTCTGATACACACACACACACACACACACAAATATTTCCCGAACAATGGTCTTTTTCATTCCGGAGATTCCCGAAGTATTGGCCAATCAGGGGCTGGATAGCTTTCGACCCCGGTGACGAGAATCCAGCTGAACTATTTTCATCCAGGTCAGAAAACACCGGCTCTGGATAAAGCCAGTCTTTTTCCATTGAAAAAAAGTTATTTAAAATATAGCATAATACTTTACGTTAATCCGGGCGAAACCTCTTCTTTCTAGAATATCCAGATGTCTCCCATAAATAGGTGAGAAATGAATTAAAATTATATTTTAGTGTGAGTTTAATAATACGAAATAGCCCTGTGTATTTCAAATGTGTTGTTTTTTTCATCTGAAAGATCAATATAAGCTATCCTATTTGTTAGGCCACAGTTAGAAATAAGTTCTGAGTTCCACATTTTATATTATAAACCTGAATATGCCTGCTACATTGCCGCATAAATTTGAAGCGAAGGGACCGTAAACAAACGATTATTTCAGTGAATAATAAATCCTGTTAATGATTTCGCCCTGAAAAGGGAGTCATTATTTTCTCACATGCAGTTACTCTTGGTTAGTCACAACTAACTAATCAGCTTTCGAACTGTCAAAACAGATAATAGCATTTCAATTTATTGAATAGCATTCCAGTATGACAACCAAAGACGATTTTAATAGGATTAAAATACTACAAATCACGGCTCCCGTTGATGGTTATTGCGTAAGGACTCCAAAAAAGGTAGCCAGCTCCTGATTGGTCGGTCGATTTACCGAGGATTGGCGATATCTATGAATAGGACGATTGTGCCAATAGATAACACGTGCTCCTCAAAGGCGCTATATGTTAATTGTATTACGTTTTACGTATAAATCTAGTTTAAAAATCACCATAAAACTCGGTCTGAACACCTATTACTGGCTGTGTCCGTATTTTTCTTATAATAGCGACCTGTCTAAACATGATTTAGAAATGGAATTCCTTTACGGTTTTTGCGTAACAAAGAAGTTTATGAAAGACAATTGAAAATAATCGGAAAAGAAATCTAGAAGCTTTGGCCGGAAGACAATAGCATTGTTATTGTGTGTTTTATATATTAGAGGAAGGCATGGCTAAAAGCTGGCTCATTAATAGGCCATTGTTGGCTAAAGGTATTAGCTAGCCAGCTAATTACTGATTATGTCTGTCATTTACACATAATTGTGTCAGATATAATACGTCATTGATAATTTTGATACTTATGGACGAACGTAAGCTGATATATTTAGACTTCTGAATAGAAATTCATGAATCGAAATCTAAACACATTTCCACGTATAAATACGCGGTTGCGTATATACGTGTGTGTGTGTGTGTATTAATGTGTGTAGACGTGCATGCATGCATGCGGGCGCGATTACGCGCATCCTATTGTACCTGAGAGATCAAAATACATCAACCATCACGCATTGCGGTCACCCACGATTGCTGTAAATAAACAGAACGTCCAGCGATACCTCAGACTATGACACTGGCTATGGCTGAGTCGTTATTGCGCTGACAAAATATAGGGTTGGCTTTATATATTGGTTCTGTTCGAACTCTAACATTACACATTTCTGGTCTACAAATTACGGTTTAAATATTGTATAAACTTCAAGAAGAGTTCTACCGGTTGTACAATTTCGACTCGAGCTATGCTAATTAATTTGTACCACGTGCTCGACTTATTTGCACACGAAAGGCTAAACGAACCGAGTGACCTCAAACGGTAATAAGAACGAACTGAAAGATGAAACAGCCTTCTGAAATAGCCCGGTGGGGGTTTGAACCCATGTGCTGTAAATATGTGAACAACCGCGCTAACAGTTAGGTCCACGTAGGCTCCACTAACAAGTCATTCAAAATACTCCCATCTATTAGCTTCAACACGACTACATATATAATATATATATATATATATATATATATATGTGTGTGTGTGTGTGTGTGTGTGTTTCTTTGTTTGTTTGATTGTTTGTTTGTGTATATGCTGATAGATTATTATTATTATTATTATTATTATTATTATACCATATTTGTTGTGATTTTGTAAATATTAAGGTAGACAGACAGACAGACAGACTAAAAGCGATTTAGCCCAAAGCCAAACACAAGTTGTTATTTTCTTGTTAAGGATTGCATTTCAGCTTCATAACAGATCCCTTTATTGTGTTATAAACGTCTAGTGTTAGTTTCCTGGTAGCTATCTTTTGAAGTAGTGGCATGTACACACATAGACATATTCATAAGCAAGCAAGCGTACACCTACTTACAAGTACACAGACGTATACACACGCACACACGCGTACACACAGATGTACTGGTGAAACATTATAACGACCCAATTAAAAATTATCTAACTGCCACAGATGGCTTATCAGATAATAATAATAATATTAATAATATGTGATATTTATATAGCGCCCTATTCAGCTAGAAGCTGCTCTAAGCCGCTTTACAATATTATTTAAAATATTATTATCCCTGACTCCGACTTGTTTCCACCCAGCACATATCTCAACTCCCAAGGGAGTATACATATCATTTCAATGCCAAAGTACGTCGCCGATATTTAGAACGCACATGGAGGAAATCACGCACACAACTAACAGGTCTAGTAGATATATTAAACGGTGACATTTCTGCGATACACTCATGAATAAAGCTAAATTTGACTTGTATAGGAGGAACATGATCTCTAACAACTCTGACAATCCTCGTCAACTCTGGAACTGTATAAATAGGACTCTCCATAGAGAGGCTTCTGTTTCTCTGCCCGCTCGTGATTCAATTAATTCACTCTGCAATTCGTTTTCCAAACATTTCAAGGATAACATCACCGAAATTCATGTTTCTTTCCCAGTTTCTGCTTCTATTTTTAATATTGATTTTCCAGTTATACATCACCCTTGCACAGTGTTTAAACCATCCTCACTTACTGAAGTTTCTAAACTGATTTTATGATCCCTTAATAAGTCCTGTCAACTTGATCTTATCCCTACATTTCTGCTAAAATCTTGTCTTCACGCACTAATTGTTCCAATTACTAAGATAATAAATTGGTCACTAAGCTCCAGAGTGTTCCCTCCTCATTTTAAATCCCCATTCTTAGGAAATCATCTTTACCAGCCAATGACCTAAACAGTTGTAGACTTATTTCTAATCTTTCATTCATATCTAATGTATTAGAAAAAGCCGTATCTTGTCATTTAAACTATTCTACATAACGACATAACACTAAACATTGACACAGGAAAGGTCACAGCTCTAACACTTTTAGATTTATCTGCAGCTTTTGACACCATTGATTATTCTGTTCTTTAGATCGCTTCTCTGATTGGTATGACATATCAGGCACATCACTTAGTGGGATCTGCTCATTCTTAATAATTAGGTTTCAATCAATACAAATAATAAACTGTTTTTCAAAGGCAATGCATTTGTTTTGCGGTTTCCCCCAAGGCTCTGTTCTTAGACCACTACTGTTTACGTTGTATACCATACCACTAAGCTCACTTATTTACAGCCACAAATTAGACCATCATTTATATTCAGATGACACCCAACTATACGCATCTTTATCTATAGCAGACACTGATCTTTCCCTTAAACAACTTGGTGACTGTCTCAGTGATATCTCTGGCTGGATGGCAAACAATAAACTTAGGCCCAATGCCAACGAAACAGATTTCATCATTACAGGTTCATCCAGACAACGCAGCAAACTTACTCATTTCTTCCCATCCTTACTCATTTCTTCCCATCCTTAGTCATAGCATCACACCATCAGACACTGTACGTAATCTTGGTGTTACATTTGATGGCTATTTTAATTTCAGAAAACCAGTTTCTCTGACATGTCGCTCCTGCTTCTATCATATTCGTGACCTTCGCCGTATTGTGGTGTTATATTTATCTTTCAGTCGCCTAAACCATTGCTACAACACTCATTACTACTAGGGTTAATCTTCTTTATAACATTGCATCTAAGAATATTCTAAAACTTCAATGTGTTCAGAACTACTTAGCTAGGGACGTCACACGGTCTCCTCGGTTTTCCCGTTCTGTCCCATTTTCCCAAATCTCTTCCACTGCCTCCATGTTCGATCTTGCTTCATTTTCAAACTCTGCACTATTACCTATCAAACTCTTTCTTCTGGAGAACTTTCATATCTATTCTCCATACTTTCTTTATCATCCAAGCCCAGAGAACTCCGTTCATCTGATTGTCACTTGTTGTCTGTTCCCAGGGTTAAAATGCATACTGTCCCTACTCTTTGGAATTCACTCTCTGTCATCAAATAACATAGTTTCTTTCCTTCATCATTTGAAAACTCATATTTTCAGACTTGCTTATCCTTCCTAAGTTTCCTTTCCATCTGATCATTGTTGATGAACTTTGCATCGTTCCCGGATTATGAGTTTTGCCCAATACCTGTACTAGGTGACCCCTGTACTAGGTGCGCCATTAAGCTCGATTCTTTTCGAGGATATTGCCGCTATAAAGGTTTTGTAATTATTATTTTTATTTGTATTAGTATCATTATTAACTGTGATATTATTTTGGGGTAGACGTCCTCACACATAAACACACACACACACACACACACACACACACATACACACACGGTCCAATAAGCCAGACATTAATATTTTAAACTACACTGCAAACATCTGGGTTGTGGGTTCACAATCCTTGTGCGATCTGAAGTCAGAACATTGATTTCCCATTCATGCCGAAAAATCTGGCATTCGAGGAAGTCATAGTGACAACCCATCAGTAATAGGGATTATTTCCTTATATCCGCGATACCGGATAGAGTTCGTGATTATTATTGTGGAATTATGGGTTACTTTTATAAGCGGCACACATTTAAATGAAATTATTTAGGAGTGAAATGTGAAATAAACCCCTCCTCCCCTCACACGCACACACACATACACACACACATCTGGATGGAAATATCGGTCGACTCTAGTCGAACATTATGTATTTGTTTATATGTGTCCTTCGTTTAGCTACTAACTTAATATATGCGTCTCACCTCTGGATGAACCTAAAAGAATCCTTAGCCAGATGACAATTAGACCGTGACCTATCACAGCCTTAAAAACTGTGTCACGACGGACAGTGACGTGGATGTTCTGTAGAATTTAATGTACCATACCGTATGTTGTACAGGCTATATATAGCTGCGTTGCCTTAAATAGGCAAACATTGACCCAGAAAATGTTTGCTTTCACTAAACGCTGGTTATCGAACGGTCAAGGCCACAGGAAATAAAATAATGAGATGACGTAATGTCGTGACGTCTGACTATAAAGATAAATAAAATATTTGAATCTTTTTGAGTCGTTATTTGGAGAATGTATTTTTGTCCAATATGTTAAGCTTATGCGTAAACGAGAATAAAAGTTATATAATGACTCTGTTCTGTAAACAAATATATATATATATATATATATATATATATATATATATGCACGAACTATATTAACCACGAATACCTTTATTTTTGAAGAAGATATTTAGTATTATTACAGAATTGAATCGTTAGGACATATAGAATAGTTTTTTTCTTCTTCAGATGGCGATTGAAGGAATTATTATGATAAATTGATGGCCACTACCTTATCTAACTATCTATCTATCTATCTATCTGTGTGTCTGTCTGTCTGCCTTAATATTTACAAAATCACAACTGAACACCGCTTTACAGCACGGAATATCTCCCAGTATAGGTTATAAACTGTGGGCTATACATATACAGTATGTGGCTGTAGGTCTATAGACATGCTTGCGGCTGTTAAGGGAGTTTTAACGTGACACTAACTAGCGCTCAAAAATCATATTCTCGCATCGTGTAGCTCCTGTCTCAGTACTGGTAGACGTTTATGTGCAATAAATAACGATGAGCAAACTCTTAAGAAACAAAAACAGTATTTTCGTCAGCAAAACACTCGCTAACGTTGATAATATTGCCTCTAACAGGACACAGTTTACATCCGTTAATAATATAGAATCTGTTCCTTGGTGACGAGCAGTGACAGAGAAAGTTAAGTCGAATGTTCCTTTTCATTCCGAAGATTCCCCCCAAAGTAAATTTAGAACTGGCCAATCAGAGACTCACTAGCTTTTGGCACTCGTGACAAGAATCAAACTGAACTATTTTCAACTAAGTCAAAAACATCGGTCCACAGTCCACTTTGTCCACGGTCTTTTCCATGCTATGAAGGTAGATAAGGTTAATAAAAATATATGTTTTCCTACTTTAGGTAAATCTGGCAAAACATCTTCTTTCTAGAATATCGTTATGTCTGCCATAAACACGCGAGAATTGAATTAAACTTATATTGTGCAGTTGAACCAATGTCAGTTTGATAATACGAAATAGCCGTGTGTATTTCTTTTTTTTTCATCTGAGAGATCAAGTGAAGTGAAGTGAAGTTTATTTTCAATTTCCAAAAAATACTTGTACAATAATAATTGTAACATATATATATAATATAATGTGTTCCATTTGTTAGGCCACAGCGAGCCAAAACTTGTCAGTTCAATATTTTAATATTATAAGCCTGAATATACGTTTTTACATTTACTAACAAATGTGAAGTGAAGATATCGTGAACTAACGATTATTTCAGTGATTAGTAAATCCTCTCCGGGCGTTCGTCATTAATGGGGAGTCATTATTTTCTCACAATGCAGTTCACTCTTAATTATGTTTTCAGTAACAACTAATTAATCCGCTTTTTAAAAGTCAAACTAGATAACGGTATTTGATTATTAGCAAATATAATATCGTAAACCGCAATAAATCACTGCTCCCGACGACCGTTATTACCGAAGAGGGTTTAAATAGCTACCCAAGTTCCTGATTGGTCGGCCGATTTGCCGAGGATTGCCGATCTCTATGAAAATGACCATTAGCTATATAGGCTATCAGATTGCAGCATGCTTCATCTCCCAGAAACAGTATTAAGGTTTGGACAGTGACTTAAAGTTTAGATATTTAAGTATTTATAGTTTGTATTATATTTGGCTGTTTTGTAGTCTTGGTGGGTGTCATATATTTATACTCTCCGTTATGATTAGAATATTTTTGCGTTCATATTTCATCGCGGTAATACGGTATTCAGATAATGATGATTGATGTTTTACTGGCACTTTTGTGCACATGGTAGGCTAAATGGGCCGAGTGACATGCAAGGTAATGAAGCGAAGTAAAAGATGAAACAACCTGCAGATACGCCCACGCGAGCGTGGTCCAAAAAGGCTACCGTTAGACCATGGTGGCGCCCCAATGTGGTATTCATAAATATCATAAGAATCACGCAGTAAGAAAGTTAGAAAGGAATGGCCATGAAAAACTGCGCCATTATTCGAATCTAACACAGCAAGATATGTTACGCTTGGAAAATGAACCCCCTCCCCTCACTGCCGAAGAATCTAGGATGAAAGGAGAAGAATACCGACCCGTATTTATTGCTACCTGTAGGCAAACTGTGAATTAAATAACAGTTGTTTACTGAATGTCAGGCCAGTGAACTTACGATAGTACACTGAAGATGACACAAATTGACGAATAAACATAATTCATAAACGTAAACAATGCTGTTGTTGTCCCTAAACCTATCTATATACTTAATTAGTAATATGTTGTTCTTCTTGCTGATGCTGTTGCTGGTACTGCTGTTGCTGCTGCTGTTGCTGTTGTTGCTGTACTAGTAAAACGTAGAGGCAGATCGTGTAGAGTGTGTTTTAATATATACATTTTGTGTGAATGCGTTCCTTCATTTGATTGATTGGTTGATTTGTATAACCTCAGTAAAAGTCATACCTGTGATATGTAGCCAAAGACGACACCTTAATGATACATCCCATAAACACAGGCTTGAGTTGGACTTGAACCCACAATTCGGCGACACTCTTCGAAGGTGGCAATACTATTTTAAAGTATTGTAATCATTTAAAGTAGTACGACTATTTTAATTTAAGGATGGAGAAAACAGAGCACGCACACACGTGAGAAATGGTGAGGCAAACACGTCTTGGACACGTGTGTGTGTGTGTGTGTGTGGGTGTGTGTGCGGGTGTTCTGTTTTTCTCCATCCTCCATTCCCCGTCCATAAAATCACGTGTTCAAAACACCCAACGGCCAATCAGAGCGCTAATATTCTCCTCGAACATTGCCGCCCACGTGATCCAAACAAACAAAACGAAACATTAATTGTCCAAAATTGCCGCACAAAGTCACATTCGCCAAGTCATTATAGCAGGTCATTGTGTCCCATTTTCCAATAGACTGATTACTACCAAAATGGGTTTTTATTCGCACAACTATTTCAGTACTCGGACCACGTGACCTAAATATCCGGTCTATAGGTCAAGGTCAGCTATACAATGCTGCCATTATGGGATACTTAAAAGCTCCCTTTAATTTATAATAATTTAGCCTCACAAATTTCCATCAGCGTTTATGCAGCCTTCTAAATGTAGATATACGTTTATTTGTTGTTGTTTTTTCTTCTGTTCATAAATTGTTCCTCGGTTGAGCTATAATTAACACAAGGGATACAATAACACATGGACACATGTATGCGCAAACACATCGCTGGGACGTGGTACATAACATAAACAAAACTAGGCTATAGGATGTTGTGTGGAAATCTCTCGCTCATTGACGTCAGCTTGTAAATTCTTCTCGGATCTGATATGTTATAGGACGACAGATGTCATCCAAATTTGTGGGCCAAATATCAGCCAAATATCAGCCAAATATCAGCCAAATATCAGCCAAATATACTGTAAAACATCGAAACAGAATCAACATTCAATGATAAAGTGTTGTATGCGCCTTGATGGGGAATAGGTGTTATCCATGGCTATTGTATAAGAATGATGGTGGTGGTGATGATGATCGTGATGATGATCGTGATGATGATCGTGATGATGATGACGATGGTGATGGTATGCATGGTTGTTGTATAAGAATTGTGATGATGATGATGATTATTATTATTAAAGTAACAACATACAGAAGTAAGTTAGTATACATCCGGTATACGCTAGGATTCTTAGAACGTTTTTGAAGACTACTCCCACGTGATGTTTTAACTGGGGAATGAAACATCCAAGAGACGCAATGATAAATAATAAGCAATGGCCGTTCAAAGTCGCGCTACAAAAATACCCTCTCCCCCCCAAAAACAAAACAAAACAAGGACCTAAACCAAAGCCCATTTTTAAATGTGAACTGATTAAAGCTTTTTGTCAGATGACGAACTACCAATCTCCGGTAACAACCTGGTCCACAAACTGAGAGTTGATACCTTAAATGGGACAGGACTTGAGGCGACTTACCGTTAACTACGACAGTATATGACAGTATATGAGAGGATGACAAGAAATTACGAAATTAAGTTTTAACAGACACCAGTCTATCATCCAGGTATTTCGGTGCATAGTGTCTTCATGACCTCTAGTGTAGCACATATCTCACGATAATCATGATCTTTGTCAGAATATGACCTTTGCTCTAGCCTCGACAAAGGTCAAACCGCGAATTGTTACTGCCTCAGGGATTGGCATCACCAGACGAAATGTTCCACAGATACAGGTAATGCTGTGATTCGAAGTCCGGTCCTGGGGTCTGCAGCGAGGTTCTCTACCAGCTCTGCTACAGTACCGTCCTCCTTGTGGAGCTGATATACAGCGCCAATTTGAAGGTCATCTTAATTACTCAAATATAAGAGAGTCACAGGAAGAAAAATCACGAAAATCAATAAAAATGTCACAAGCTAAAAGGCCCAACTTACATGCGTGTGTGTGCATGCATGAATGCATGCGTGCATGTGTCCGTGTGTGTGTGTGTGCGCGCGCGCGCGCGCGCGCGTGTGTGTGTGTGTGTAAAATATTTGTTTCTTAATCGGGCAATCTTTCAAATTATGATCATTAAAATTTCGGCAGAAACTCAACAATATTGTTTGAACCTTTGATGAGCGAAATATATCTTTGAAATACTGATTGTTGACATGATCGTTTTATCAGTTTGATAAGTCAGTATGTCATCAGTTCGATGATGATGTCCGATGTAGTTTGGTCATTCGGTTATACACTAGAGGTCGTACCCATGACCTTTAGAATCACTTTTAGAATGTCATAGTCACGTTTTATTCGGTGATGACATCAGCTTCCTGATGTACCGCCATCACGGCCCCACCAGAACAGCACTCGCCATGCCTTCAAGGTAACCACAGCCAACACCAATACAGATATAACAGGGTGTTCCCGAACAAATTTGTCTGTCAGGATGACAATCCCGAAGCTCACGGTGTCCAAACAGTGATGCGAATCCTTGAACATTCTAAATACTCTAGGAATAGGTATGTCCCGACGTGTGGAATAATTATGTGTTGCCAAAGGGGTCACAAAAGATCCCGAATATTTTTAGAAAAAAATTCATCATGCAAATTGACGTAGTTTGATATATATATATATATATATATATATATATATATATATATATATACATTATATATAACCAGTGTTATATGTTTCTTTGGATGGGCGCATTTCACCTATGATGCAGCACAGTTCTGCACTCCCAGATAAGACATTCGACGTTATTGAAAGATGTATACCCTAATACCGTCTGCCGATTGTCGTCAAATTATATTATCAATATTTATAGCGTCTTCGCTGCGTCTGTATAATTATTCTGTGTTAATAATAAAAGCTAAAGCTTAACTTTATCCTCATACAATCAGGTCATTGTTGTCTTGCAGTGTGTTGGGAAAACATTCCGAATTAGCAAGTTTTGCCTCATGACTGAGTTTATGAAGTCAGCTGTTTCTGTAAACGATGCTCCTTGTTTGTGTTTGTGTGTGTGTTTATTAAAAATACCGTTCCAGTCTATATCATTTAACAGAAGCCTTACTAATTGTCGAAGCGCGTGTTCTTTACCACGCTTCTCGTTCGTGTGATCATAATCAGATAATTATTGTGAGTACTTACTGACCTTTACTCTATTCCAGATTGTTTTATTACCTTACCAAGGTAAGACCGGTTGATGACTGTTGTCGTCAGTTGATTTATCATAGTAATTGTCAAGGAATTTGTATTAATGTAGTTTTGTTTGTTTATTTGATATCTATCGTCGTGTACAGATGGCAGCACCGGGATTGTGGGTATTAATCTGAGGAAGATCGTGATTGCTTCGTTTTAATGAGATCTATAAGAGGACAGAAGCGCATTAACCAGGGGGGAAAAAAGAGCCCGGGAGAGTTCGAATCCAACACCTGAGTGACAATTTAAAGAAAATGCCATAGAAAACACGAGAGACAGAGAGAGAGAGAGAGAGAGAGAGAAAGCTGCATCCTCTTTCAATATGGTCGGATCATTAAAATAAATGTCACGGTCATCCCAAGGACAAGACAAAGGTGTGTTCGGTTTAAGCGGGTACTTTAATAGGCAGCACCTTTACCACTGGAGCTTGTTTACCACTCTTTATCAGTAACTACTAATTAGCCAAACATTCGGCAAACCATAAAAATGGCATTCCGACATCGTAAAACATACCATCATTGGTCAAAGGCTGCTTGGAGACCATGAACTAAATTAGATGTCAGGATGACCTCGACCCAACAAACGATTGACAATGAATTACGGGCCATCAAATCCTCTACAGTAAGCGATTCGTCCTGACCGTTGTCTCATAATCCACATCCCAATACGATTTGGTTATCATTACCTATCACGGATATCCAGATTGATCCAGTTTTAAGCTGATTAAGCTCCGTAACGTCTTTTGTAAAGTGTACGACGAGGAAGATTACAATTATTACAAATTTTAACTGTTTTACGATTACAATTATTACAAATTTCAACTGTTTCACGATTACATTTATTACAAAGTTCAACTGTTTCAAGATTACAGTTAATACAAATTTCAACTGTTTCAAGATTACAATTATTACAGATTTCAAATGTTTCAATATTTGGTCCTGGTCAAGGTGTAGCTATATTTTGGATATTTTAAAACGTGCCAGTCTGACCTAATTCCTTTGTTCTTGACCAGCTACCAAAATAATTATCATTGGATCCTGAAGAGAGAAATATTTGATACTTACCTAACATCAGATGAGTTACTGTTAGGAAAACTGAGCCGAATTATACTTTTTCGCGGACATAATAATATATTGTTTACACAAAACGCATTATACATAAGCTGATGTGTGAACTGCTTGACCATTAACTATCACTCGGAAAATTCCATCCAGAATTGAGCAGTTCGGCTAAACTCGTGCTCCTTTACTACATTTTGACTTTGGAGTGGGGTTCCGGTTAAGTCAGACACCATATTATGACCAATCCTATCAATAACGTAATCCTGTTTGAGCAGGATTCTAATAATAAAACATGATCCGGATATATCTCGTTTTGGAGGAAAACAAAAAGGCCACCTCGGGTGATACTTCCTACGCGAGTCTGGAGTGGCGCTCTAATTAACGAGATACTGAAGGGATTACGTAATCGGCTCACCATATGTGGGTGGTTTTCTGAGAAGATGGAGATTTCCACAGGTTTATTCAGATATTTATTCAAGAAACTGATGCTGACTGAATTAATTGAATTATAGATTATGCACCCATGAGTTGTTTATTTATTTTTATTAATCTCCGTTCCGGTCACACTCGGACGAAAGTGTTCCTAGAAAAATTCTGGAGACACAAATAAAACACCAAAACCAGAGGTAACAGCGAGGATTTGATACCAGAATCTGAACGTAATCGGTACAGCACGCTACCAACTACCTGGCGAGTATTGATCCACAATTCTGAAATAACATACCTGAGATTCAAATGAGAGTTTAATGAAAGCGGATCATGTTAAATATATATTATCAAAGTAAAAGAATAAATGATAATTCTGACATTATTGTTTACATTACGATTCAGCAAATTTTAATCAAACAAAGTTAGAAAGAAGTTGTCAAAATTTCGGAAACTTTTATTTGCAAAACTCCAAAAATCTGTCTTAATATTCCTAATGATATAAATGACATCAAATTATTACTTTCTTTTAGCAGTTGACTATATATATATATATATATATATGCGTGCGTGCGTGTGCGTGTGTGTGTGTGTTTTCCGTTACAACTACTGCTACTAATACTACTACTAATATTAATACTATTATTCTGGCTCCTATTGATTTACAAGAAATATTTTATGCGAATGTTTACGTGTACATGTGTATGTACATGTTCGCATTTGTGTTATTGATGTTATGGTTGTTGTTGTTGTTGTTGTTGTTATTGTTGTTATTGAGCATCTTATGACACATTCTGTCTATTATAATCCGTATACTCTCAGAATACTTTAATGTGGTCATTTTGTTTTTTAAATGCTATATTTTAATTATCTCTAATAATGGATCATTCGTTAATTAAAAAATGGCAACTTTTACAGCCAGTTATACCAAGGGTTATACAGTCCGTTATACCGTTAGTTATACAGTCCGTTATACCGTTAGTTATACAGTCAGTTATACCGTTAGTTATACAGTCAGTTATACCGTTAGTTATACAGTCCGTTATACCGTTAGTTATACAGTCCGTTATACCGTTAGTTATACAGTCCGTTATACCGTTAGTTATACAGTCCGTTATACCGTTAGTTATACAGTCCGTTATACCGTTAGTTATACAGTCAGTTATACCGTTAGTTATACAGTCAGTTATACCGTTAGTTATACAGTCAGTTATACCGTTAGTTATACAGTCCGTTATACCGTTAGTTATACAGTCAGTTATACCGTTAGTTATACAGTCAGTTATACCGTTAGTTATACAGTCCGTTATAACCAGTTATACAGACGGTTGTATTTTCAGGTTTTATTGTGTATGGTTTTAACTAACTTATGGCATTGCCGTGATGATATAAAACTTTATAAATGATATTCATCATCATCATCATCATCATCATCATCATTATTTATCATGATTATAAACATTAAGATTATCATTATTGATATTGGCTTTGATAGAAACAATATGTCCTATTCTCATCGATTATGTTTTGTCACATAAACAAAAAACCTCGAAGTCTGTATTCGTTGATCTGTTGGGAAAAAAACATGATTCGTTGAGTTATCGCCTATGAATGATAATCTGAGCAAGTTGTTAAGATCTCTGGATCCATATTCATATCGGATTCAAAAGCGACAGACAATATGGCCTTCGTTCTGGAAGTGAATCCCGACAGGGTACTTCTAGGCCTTGATATTATAATGTATATTATTAACCGTTAGAAGTCAGTGACTTTTCTTTACTTTGATGATGACAAAAGTGTTTACAGTAAAATTACAAATACGTCAGCACTAAATGTGATGTTTTTATTTTAGTTTTACATATCTATAAGTGATTTTATATGTCCATTTTTACCGTTAAGAATCATTGTCTTCCTTTACACTGCTAGACTACATCTAGACACACTCAGAGAGAGATAGAGAGAGAGAGAGAGAGGTTTTATATTTGTATGTTAGCTATGTGCGCGGTTGGTGACTCACCATTTCCTTTACAATAGCTATCAAGATGTTTCAAGCGAAATCGTTTTTTTCCATTCCCCCTTTTAGCTATAAAAAAACTCGACATCAACAACATTTTGAACGTTTCCACTATTTATTGACCAGGGAAGATGGTATCACAGTTCAATATCGCTCAAAATTAAACAAAACGATTAAAGAAACTCCGGTTATCAACAATGGCTGTCATTACGCAGTGACCATCTGACGCCGAGATCCAAAGGCCAAGCGATCCCGACGTCGGGATATCACTCAATGGCAGCCACAATGATGACGGTTTCTCTGGAAGATGACAGTATGTGTGGCCAATTCTTCGTTGTTTTTGTTTTCCTGCTGATGTTGATTGGTTCCGGCGAAGCCACACAGTTACAGGTCTAACACGTCCGTGTGCACGGTCTTAAAATGGGGACATCATGGCGGATGGGTTGCAAGGTGGTTGCTTGGCATCCATTCGCTAGGGGTCGCTCTAAGCCGCTAGGTAGCTGGATATCTTGTGGGCAATGCCATCGAAGCATCGCGACCAAGCGTCGGCATTGAAGCAAGAGCTGACCTGGGGCATGACCTTCAGATAGGAACGGGCCATCAGCTGGAAAAAGGGTCAAACTTGATTTTAAATGCGCGTTTCACTTGTTCAGCGTTTGTTGATACAGCAGAATATCTCCAACTGCGAACATCCGATCAACGTTATTACCACCTGAACATGTTCATTTAGGGAACCAGTCAAATAATTTTTTTTTTAAATTTTTAACTGGAATTCCAATTAAATAAAACATATTTGTGTTATGCGGGTGGTATTTCAGGCCACATCTGGGATATTATCGCTCACATAATCAGTCCATGTTGGACCTGTTATAAGCAGTACTTACGGCAAAGTGTTCCTTCTTAACTCCTTCCCTCGTTTGATGTTGTTTGCCGAGATGTTCAAGCTGGTGAAGCATGACGAACGGGTCATCCAAGAGACTGATGGCAGTGTCAAGGCCGTTCACGACACGGATGCAATGAGCCTTGAACTCTGGGCTCTGAAGGTCGTCCACGTTAACGCGCTTGAATAGATTCTTTGCGTCAGGTTCGCGCTCGAAGAGGCTGCAATGTGTACGGGAGAAGAACGTGTTGGTCTTCGATAGTCAAACCTGCGATTTACCTTATGGGTTTGGTAATATTTTTACACGCACGCGATGCGGGTGCGCCTTATTTTCGACATATTCTGGTACACTATATTACTGTAAGGTGAAAAATTAATCTAGGCTTTATTGTGATATTTCTACTTTTGAGTTTTATTATATAATAATTTGTCCTGCTGTATAATACCCGTACTCTTATACAATTGTGGTCCTAATATACTATAAAAACCCGTACCATGACTTTTTTTATATATTTTGTTCTGCAATAAACCAAATTTGGGACGATATTTCCTATCATCAAGCGTGCTGATTAAGCCAATCACTAGAAGAACATGAATTTATTAACTTTGAGCTGTTTTATCTTCTTCCGGAATAATCTGTGATAAATGTTTGGCACAATATCGTCCCACACTGAATTTAATTAGCCATAATTCTAATTAGTAAGACTCTCTCATTAGTTTCTCAATCGAAAGCCGGCCCATGACTCATTCAAAAACTTGACCGCATTTTCTTAAATCGTTCACAGATCACGTATTAAAGTCGGCCCACGTTCATCGTTGGCTAACAGGGTTCAGCCAAACACCCAAAATAATAAACGATAATGAAATATGAAACCTCATTTGGGAGTCGAAACCAGGCCGAATTCGATGGCCAACCCACGAAGCTATTGCCCTCACGGAGATGACCACGAATAGTTCACGGGAAAAATGAATCAGGGCCCACCCCCCTCGAATCCCGATCCTACGTTTATACGTGCCACTTACTCCTCAAAGACAGACACGGCCACCTGCACTCTCCTGCCGGTAAACTGGGCGCTCCAGATCTCGTGCCATAGAGCCTGCATCTCCTGTCTGTCCTCTGTCGAACAGCACTGGAAGTCATGGTCGTGAACTTCGTTAGCCATGACGATGGCCAACACCGACAGCAGAGCCACGATACGGAACATGATTAGACCTGGAAGACGAACAGACCCGAGTAGTTGTAGTCGAAACAGTAGTAGCTGTATTAGTAGTAGTAGTAGTAGTAGCGGTGGTGGTCGGGGTGAAAAATATATCAAAGGTTTGTCATAATTAAATCGTTGTTTCGAGTGATTAAGGTGTGTCCATATATCGATTCCCGTCTGTCACTCTTCGAGATACGCAAGTAGACAAAGAGGGCAATTGCCAACAGGTGAAACTCAATATAATAATAATAATAATAATAATAATAATAATGTATATTTAATAAAGCGCCCTTACTAGCAGGAGCCATTCAAAGGCGCTGTACAAATAATATGTAATATAATAATACCCTAACCCGATATGTTATTTTAATGTCTGTATTAGTCAGAGTTCTACGTTAGAAATTCGGGTCGGTAATACGTTCCTTCCAAAATAAGACATTCAATTGAAATGATGAATTTGATTAAATAAGTCTTTGGTATTCCTAATTATATAATACCGTCACAAAGTCGTCTCCAATGTCACGAAATTTGTAACGATGTCAAAAATATCACGTAACAATCCGGAGATTGTGCTACGCGATATACACGTCCTAATAACATAGGAAGGTGATCTGCCTACCTTGAACTGTGTGCCAACAGTATGAGCCGTTCTCAGAAATGTGGTCGACTGACAAACAGCTCTTGACGTCCTTTATATACCCGACAGATGACGAAATCTGTGTCAGTTAATGAGAGGAGGAGGAGAGAGAGAAAAAAACGTGGCCCGGATCGTTTGTTTTAATTAGAAGCGAATTCTCGATGGGAACAATTATAATTTCACGTCCGCTAAAAAGTGGAATTCATTGTTTCGGCGAATAGCAAAAATAAAATGGCTGTTATTATGCGTGTTTTTTTTCTACGACGATGATGTTTTGTAACAATAAGCCGACTTTAAATGGGGGGTGAAGCATCCGAGGAACAGAGTCCAGACGGCAAACTGCGCGTGTCTGGATACAAGTACCTGTGCGAACGTGAGGACGTCGTACGATACGCACCATAACATTCGGAACAGAAGTACTAGAAGACAAACTTGGGTCACAGTAAACTTAACACATACACACTAACACATGCATACACACTAACACACACACACACTAACACATGCATACACACTAACACACACACACTAACACATGCATACGCACTAACGCACGCACACACACACTAGCACATGCATACACAGTAGACTTTTGTAGCACAGTTTATATAAATTCATTGGGATATCGTTTTGTTGCTTTTCTTTAAAAATTGTTTACTTTGCGATTGCATTTAAAGACACCACCTTATAGAACAACAACAACGACAACCTCTCTTCTCGCCTGGATAATAAACATTCACATCCTCGCTTTAACTCTTGTAGCTTTTTGCTTCATTGCTCTACCGAAGGAGCCACCGTACTCGCTCATTTGTTGTACCGTCGCACGAAATGTTATTTGAAACTCTGTCCGGGGATGTTCAATTATAAGATAATACGCGTTATCTTTTTGATATTCTGGTTGCGTTTCGTGGAGATTGTAGATTTATTTCATTGTCGCCGTTTAAATTAGCATTTTCCGCACAAGACGAGGAGATTAATTAACCCGCTGAGTGAGCGGCCCAATTCTAGGCATCGATGTCAGTAGAATGAATCGACGCCTGGTGGCAATTACACGGGATGAGTAGAGATAATATCGTCTTCTTGGCCAACTAAAATAGGAACGACAACAAAAACTGCTGCCAAAACGTTTACGTCATAAAATGAGAGAAACCAGTGAAGTTGTTATCAATTCTTCGTCGTTTTTCTTCTTTCTTCAAGTACTATAATCATAATGTTGAATCATAAAGAAGCACTTGAAACGTAATTGTGCCAAGAACAATGGAAAAGCGACATTCTGACGGTTAACTGCCGAGGTCAACGACTCTTATTGAGAAAAAAAAAGCCCGAAGTAAACTTTTCGAAATCGGATTTGATTTTGTGGAGAGAAAAAATAGTTTTAGAGAACGAATGCCGGTCAAAGTCCCCGAATAAGACAATAGAGTTAAAACACTTGTTTCTACTGAACGAACATTTATCTAAAGCAAAGCCACAAATAAGCAGATAGTAAGCTTAGCAACAAAACAAACAAATCAAACGTAAGAGATTCTATTAATGAATAAATTACATACACTAATGAGAAGCATCAATTCGACGTCGACCAGATCCGCTAAGACACCGTCACTGACGACGACGACGAAGTTTCGCTGACGTCGGACACGTTATACGGTATATCTCCGTATATCGAGTCGACGTCAAACAGCAAGCGGCACGTGATACCGGCCGCCAGGATGACGAACATGACGATCACACACGCCAGGCGGCGACACAGGACGGATGATAGCGTCATCTCGGTGGATTCCTCGACAACGACGTGAACCTCGCTCATTGTCAGCGACGCCGAGAGCAGTCTGCGTCTGCTTCCCGTCAGGTGCGATGGAGATTTAGGGGAGATGGACTTGGACGAATGGTAAATACCTTGTATCGGATCTATGCTCAAAGGACCTGAAAAGGGATATCGTCAGTAAAAGGGGATAATAAAGGAAAGGTTTGTTTACGTAGATCTATAAATAAAAGACATGCATAGACAGGAGGTTACACCAATAAACAAGTTTAGTTCTGTATAGTATTTATTTTCTAATATATATTCTACATATATGGGTTTGTTTACACTCTAAAAACGCAGAATATGTCAAGTTCGTTGTTGAAAATAAAACTGATCCGAGGACGTAATCGTGGTCTGGAACTATCTATTTACATCACAATTTATCGCCGAGATGCAAATTAAAATCACTTAGATAATTCTGATAAGAATGTGCGAGTACAATCCGAGATGCTGATTAACTACCGTAAAATTTCAAGCAGATGTGTGATCCTTGCTATATTACAGCAGATGGACAGCAGAATCATTCCCAAAACACACTATCCAATTAATAATTAATATTATAGATGAAAAGAGATATTTCTAACAGATAATTAAAAATGTTTAGGTATTAAATTACTCCAGAACCACACACCATGCATGGCTTTACATTTTGTTGCATTTATATATAAGATAAATAGGGGGGAGGGGGGGAGGAAACAATCATAATTATATTCTATGATTACCCTATTATAATGGAAGGGTTTGTGTGGAATACAGATATGTAACAGTATTCATTTGTGTAGCAATTCACTCAATTAAGTTGTTCAGTGCTGTTTTAAACATAAACATCCAACAGAGTACCAGTATACGAGTTAATAAATATTTAAATGAAATAATACATAAAGAAAGCAAACTAATGTTTTTATTTGAATTCAGAAACTTTTGGACCATCATATACAAATATTAGGATGAAGTAAAAAAATGGAATTGACATAAATATGCAAACAAAATGTCACAAGAGGTCAAATGTATTACAATTCCGTGTAGAAGTTGTCAGAGTAATGCACAAAACTAATTAATTTTATTATTTAAGCAGAATGCGGACATATTAACGGCTTTTGAGTACGAAACAGGTTTTTATAGATGGTTTCCAGTGGGTGAGTGTATAGGTGAGTGGATAGTTGGATGATTTGAGTGATTTTTTCAGCCTAAGTTTGTGTGTCTTCCGTTTAGTTCCGTTAAAAGCTGTCGCGAGATTGATACATCACACGTAAATAGTGTCAGTGGGTTCATTAGAGAATTCTACCAGTTCCTTGGAAATACATATCCGGATCTTTACACTCTGTTTACTTTAAACACACACTAATTGAATGTACACTTTTAGTTCCATAATGATTGTATTAATAATTATTAATGATACCAATATGTGGCAATACCCGTATCAATATATTTCATAGTTAATCATTAAACTTGTTGTAGTTTCCACTAGAGACTGAACTGTTGTGGATAACAAAATGGCAATAAACAACTCTAATATTATTAGAACAATCTTTTGATACGTAATATATATATATATATATATATATATATATATATAATATTTTCATTTTACCTTGTAATAACTACTACCCCCCCCACCCCAACTACCCCTCCCAGTCACCAACTAAACCACATTTCAAGGCGTAAGGTGGTTCGAACCCGCGTATCAAACTTACGAGCACTGTAAACTGCATCCGTTCTGCTCAGTGAATAAATGAGTGAGTTTTTTGTTGTTTAAACTATAGGTGCTGGTCACAGTTGAGACATATAGTGGCAGGGGCACATCCCGAAGATGCATCTCGCAAACACGGTGTTGAGTCCGATATGATCCCGAACCTGGCCGGAAGTTTGCTCTATCTAATCCGATATCGGAGCGTCCCATTTTGCCAATTACTAGCATCATTATTTGGCAATTGTAGGTTAGACATAAATAGAAAGGTACCATTGTTGTGATGAGAAAGATGATACCATGCCGTCATCGTACTAAGGGGGAAAAGGAACCCGGGGAAAATGTTCAGATTTCGGAAATTTGGTCTAGTCCAGTTGTGGGATTTTGGTTCTTATTTAAAATGGTGTATGCTTATTACGGATTAGAGAGATGTCAATCTAGAACAGGACTTGCTTTATTAACCACAGCACATTTGGAATTGAATTTGAAGAATTCCACTTTCGTGAATGAGTAGATAAATACAGTTTGTATGGGTTCGACATTACACTCTACGTTTAGCTATCCGAGTAAATATATTATTTTACCCAGGAACACAACAAGACGTCTATTTTGTGTGTGGCTGAAAACGGCAATATATCGCCTCCATTTGTCTTGTATACGACGATCCTTCACGATCAGCCGAGACCGTCGACGTAACCCGGCATCCAGCTTTGGCTACTTACCGCTAGGCGGCGCAGTCATTCAGTGATTGACGTTTTCAGTGACATATATCAACTTACTCTGACAGTCGTCATCTCTGTCTATTCTCTCAATAACTAACTCTCCCAGAAGACCAGCTCTGTCACGTGCCTACAAAACGGAAGAAGGCCACTCGCTATGACAAAAGACAATACATTTAAACCAAAATATCGAAATCAACAAAGAATACATTGATGCGTTTACATATCCCGTGACCTAAAGTATTAACGAACAATGAATAACTATATTTGCTACACGCGCGCGCGCACGCACACAGAAAGAGAGGGGGGGGAATGAGAAATATATCTAAGACGGACCTTTTTCACTTCCTCTTGCCAGTTGGTTTTGTAGACCATAGCCAACAGACAAAATGCTTGTATAACAAGATTAGCTGCCAAAGCCCACCAATAACCTGAAAAAAATTTTATACAAAATTTATATCATCCTCACGATCTATTGAATTCGGGGTGGGTGTGTAAGCGATTCCTTATTTGAGGTCGTGGAGTGCGATTTGATCTACCAAAGGTGACGACGCTGTAGTAACGTCGTTTGTTTTAAATTTGTTTTCGTCGTGGAGCATTATAGAAGTCGCTATCGATCAGCCGGTTGGTGATCATCATCATCATCATCATCATCATCAAAAAATAGTTTTTCTTACTTTTATTTAATTTAAAAGGAAGCGAAAAAAACTGTTCACTATACTCATAAAATAATAATAATAATAATAATAATAATAATGTATATTTAATAAAGCGCCCTTACTAGCAGGAGTAACTGAAGGATGATCTACAAATAATATGTAATATAATAATATCCCAAATAATATATCTGTAAAACCCATATAAAATAGTTAAAAGATAATTATGATTTATATAATTATATATTATCAGATGTGCACACACACACACACACACACACACACACAGAGACACACACGCACACACACACACAGAGAGAGAGAGAGAGAGAGAGAGAGAGAATATTACTTACCAGCAGAACGTAATGACGTATAAAAAATAAGTACAGATCCAACAGGTAAAGCCATCACATAATACGTAACAAATAAGAGAATGGCACCATGTAACTGACGTCCTGTACCATAGAGTACACCTTTAGAGGCTGTCTAAAATACAAAAAAATATATATATATATATATAAAAAAGTTAGTGACAATATATATATATATATATATATATATATATATATATATATATATTAGTTAATGACTATATATATATATATATATATATATATATATATATATATATATATATATATACTCTGCTAACCCATCAAAGAACACATACAGAGCTACAATAGGCATTAATGATGCTGTTAAATCGACAATCTCTCTGTAATACAAAAAAGGGAAATTAATATAACAAAATAATAAATTAAACACATACAACAATAGACATATGTAGAGATAACTGTCTTCAGTGTACTAGTAAATATCATGCTGTTAGATGGACACGATTCGTCCGTTATTTGGTTCATTATATTGATCGAAACAACGCTAAATCTTAAAATGTCAACAAAACGAAAACACCACTCACTGAACATTAGTGAAGAGATAGGGAAGATGATGCGGTAATGTCGTGAATAGTGTCACAGTAACTACGGACAAGAGCACTGTAAAAGACATATTCAGCAGAATCCCATTAACATCCAGGTACGAGTAGTTACACAGGTCAAGAGATCAGAGCACAACCAAACGGCAAAAACATTAAAAAACATATGCTTCAAAGATGATGGCTGATGTTTTACAGCCACTTTTGTGCACATGCTAGGCTAAATGGGCCGAGCGACCTCCAAACGTAATGAAGCGAAGTGAAAGATGAAACACCCTTCAGATATGCTCACGCCGAGATTCGAACACGGGTCTGTTGTACAACACGCTACCGTTGGACTGCGGAGAGGCGTTTTATGCTTCAGGGCGTATCACTTCGTTCCAAACTACTTACTAACTAACGTTAAAGCTATTCTGGATACCGTGACAGCGCCTTCGGTGTCTCCTGCCCCAACGTCCTGTCCGACTCGTATAGAACACGCTATCTGGATACCAAGTGGAATCTGGAATGATCGATCAGGAACAGATTAGTAAACCATCTCTTATTATTGATATCGAACTGCTAGCGGGCATAACACATTGAGGATAGATCACATTTGCTGTAATCATATTAAATCAAGCAACATCAAAAAAGTAAAGATTAGGCGAATTAGTGTTTTGACATTGATCGACCTTGATTAGACCTCAAAAAGCGTTATCCAATAAATAAATGAGATTATCAACCGCTATGACGAATGACACACCGTAAACTATATAGAGTTTTACAGCACAACGCTCTACTAACTGAGCTAGAGCAGTGTCCTTCTTTAATGGTAACAAATTGTACTACAAAATTGGCATCCATGTTTCGGTTCCAAGGATGAAGATTATTGCCAAGAAATATAACGTGGTTCCCACAGCCAAGGAAAGGTTATTTTCCAGGACATTTCCAGGATAAAATTACCATCTTCCAGGACGAAGTATGCAAAATTTTAAAGTAATAAATCAAGATAGGTGCAATAAGCGTATTATATTTATCCAATTCAATGATCCATTATTGAAATTTGTATGGTACAGCCTCCTCCTTACCCTTTCTAGCGGTTTTATCCAACAACTTTTATTTAAATTGTAACTAACATAAGATATCAAGACTATATAACTGTACTCTTTTTCTTCTACAATCGAAGTCATCTTCTACAAACATAATATTTATTCATGTTTTTGTTTTTTTGGTTCTAAGTAGACTTTTTCGCAGGCAATATATTTTCCCAGACATTTCTTCATTGTGTAAAATTCAAGGACATTTCCACGACTTGAAAATGAATTTGTTGTTTTCCAAGACGCGTGAGAACCCTGTATTAGTGAAGATAACTGTTTAGAAAATGATAGAAGACAATCTTCTAGTGGCGATTAGCTTCAACTTCAATAATGTTTGCCACAAAATTTAATTGTAAAAATAATATTTCGATGTGTGTAGAATATTTCGCGATTAGATCAAACGCTCAAATATGAAAAGTCGAAAAGGTATTTTTCAGCGATAATATATTAATACATAAAAAATTACAAAATTGCAAAAGTTTACTATTGTGTATTCAAGGTTTACCCTAACACCGCAACCCTTTGGATGAAGATGAACAAATAGATCATATGGTATGTTCTCATTTGGCTGAAGTTTCTTTTGATATTATAAACGCTAATATTATAAACTGTAGAAAGTTTGTGCCATAAGAAAAAAAAGTATTTAAATTTACGAAGTGGTGACGACGTATGTCTGTTCATAATCAGTACTATGTTTATAATGAATAATTAGACAGCATACAGTGTTTAAAAGGTGAAATAGCGACAGACAGAAAGCCTGAACACACATAGCCAGGGTTGATATTATCAAGGATTACTTAAAGGGACAGTCCACCCTCAGCAAGTTATTTTTTAAATATATAATGCTTAGAACAGTAACCAAACATTCCACAATAAAAATCACGAAATATACCTTATATCACAGATATAGGGAAATATCCAAATTACTGCAGGGCCGCCATTACGGCTGCACCGGAAGCCAGATTCGAAGGCGGGAAGGAGCAAAGTGAAATGCTTTGACGTCACATCGGCGATCTCTATACTGACGCGGATTATAGTTTCTCTTGAGCGTTAGTATCTGAGCCATTTTGAATCATCTTCCTCTTGTCAGGTTCCTTCTGGCTCAAACTGATATGGTTGTATGTCATTCATGACGTAATTTAACAACACAATTGTGTTATGTTCTGGAATAATTCTTTGCTCACACTTGTATACATGCTTCAGGTCAACTGGATGCGTTGAAGTGATGTCAGCATTCAGGAGCTTCCGGTCTCTGTCTAACTTCAAAATGGCGGTGCCCACAGGCCATTAAAAGTCAACTAATCAGCAATTTGAACTAGATTATTTAATATGTGGGCGATCGTTTACACATTTTGACATTATTTATGATAATTGTGAGTATAGCTGTGTCAGACCTAAAATATTTGTCTGAGGATGGACTATCCCTTTAAGTATTCGTGCAAATATCCATGGTACAGAATTTATTAAATACTGGTTATACATGCCAAGGCAGGCCTTCAAAACGAAATAGATAATTTGGAAATATTCCAGGTATGACATAATATTAATAGTAGAAATAGTTATTGGTCAGTGTTATTCTAGGATAATTTTATATTATCGAACGTCAGTATTTAAGGTAATTCTTATTTATTGCTTAACGTAATATGAAATAATAAAAATAATAATAATAAATAGTTATGTAATAGCAAACGAAAACATTAATATATAGTTCGACTATATAGAGCGTATCAAAAACCTATTTTTAGCTAATTGTATAACTATCGATTTTGACCTTTATTTGGAACTTTTTGATGCAGTGTTTGGTCTGTAGCTCCCACTTCCGTCACTAAGCAACAAGCCGAATATACTTTGAGAGTTTTGCTTTAATCAGCTCTCAGTTATAATTCAAACAGAAAGGAAAAAGGCTTACATCATCATAAGATAGTTATTGGTGAGAATAAAGTTTCAGTTCTCACACAACAATGCTACCAATGAGATATGCAGTTTGCGTAGAATTACTAATTTATACAAATTACACCTTTCTTAAGTAACATCCCACAAACCTATTCCCCGATTGATCTGTTCGACGATAACCCATCCCGAATAAAAGTTAGTTGGTTCTTACCTGGAACCAAACTGAATCCAACTGCAGCAAAACCGACTGAGCTCCTAGCTCAGTAGTACCCAGTAACCCTGCAAAGGGAAGCACATTTCTTTCTCTCGTTACCTTCTGTATGAGGATATAAATCAATACGGTATGACAGATGACAGATATTACTCACCAGTTAAAAACACCCCTATCTCAAAGCCCCACCACTCCATACACAACATCAGCATACCAGGTATACAGATCTTAATGAACTTGCCCCATTCTTGTAAGGCCAAGATGGTCCAACCTGAACAGAAACTGGATATTGAAAGACAGACTATAACACACACACACACATATATATATATATATATATATATATATTTAACAACACAAAAACACTAATAATAATTAATTACATTAATGAACGATGTCATTATCTTGTTTGTTATTCTTTTTTCTTCTGATGATCATCATCATCATCATAATTATTATCAACATCATCAATGATGAATATATGCAATGGATGGAATAGGGGATGCGTGCACGAAATCATAATTTGATTGATTGGTAAATAGATAGATGTACTTAGGTAGAGTGGTGGGTATAAAGCAGAAAGGTAAGATCTAGTCAAAACAAAATAGTTTTTGGATGACAAGATAAGCCAATGGCATCTGCTTCAATCAGTCAGATCTTAAATGACGTGGACAGATCAGTTTTTTTAGACTTATATCAAATCATTTAACCGGTTTACTTTCTCATCTGAAATGGCTCGCTTAAGATCTCTCCGTTACTGGGGGGGGGGGGAGTGCTACGAAACGAGCATTTAAAATTTAGGGAAAAAACGGGTCATGGGTTTATTTGGCGAGATCCGTATGTGTTTTATCAAAGGCGATGAAGGAAAGCCACAAAAAGCAGACACTGTATTGGCAATCACTTCTAAAATAGCCCGATCCTCTCGGCGTACCAAATTCGCTCCTGTCTCTTCATCGGCCATGTCAATAATCTGGAGTTCGGTGCTTAGTTATTTATTTCAAAAAATAAATTAACAACGATGTCGTGTGAGATAATGGGAGTTCCGATTGCTTCCGAGAAAATCTGGACACGTTTGGTCAATAGTAGCCATCAACTACAGTGCTGACAGTATAACAGATTGCCAAGCTTAAATAATGGCACAAGAAAGTAGGCTAATCGATCATAGATAATTAGTATCGAGCGCTTATCTTTATCAATGTAGCTACAGTTAAGCTTCAAATTTTGCCCTCAGCGCCAGTCACAGACAAACCCTTTGTCCACACACTTCGAATATATTCAACAAATAAGGTTAATACAAGAATCCAGCCCGTGATAAATAAATATCGCTGCAAGATATGCAATTTGACTTTATTCCGCGTATACGTAAAACATGCCGGCTAATATGGACGATTGATTGATTGATGTTTTACGGACACTTTTGTGGACATGGTAGGCTGCAGCGAGACACCTCTTACCGTCCCAAGTGTCTTCGTACACCTTGCTAACCATTATGTATATCAGCGTGAGGATAAACAATAAACCATAGGATAGGGTCTGCGATATGGCCGAACCGCTGAAGAAGAAACGCAAAGTGGCAGAATATGTTTAACTATAACAATGACAATTAAATAAAGTTAATTTATTAGTGATCACGTCGTCCTGAATGAATGGATGTTTACAATCAAAGTTTCCAGCTCTTTATTGTCTTATATATATATATATATATATATATATATATATATATATATATATATATTGTTGTTATGTGTTGACATACTTACTCCGTTCCAAAGTTATACACATAGAGTAGCACGTAATGTAAGATTGCATTAACCACGTTCGCTGTTACACCTATTACCATATTTGGCATCACTATATTCTGAAATAACGCGCATGCGCATGGGCTGTCTGTTATTGTGTATGTATGTGGGTAGATGAATAGATAGGCAGGTAGGTATGTATGTATGAAGGTTAAGTACATAAGTATAGAGACAAAAATAACACCGTAAAGCAATATTTCATAACCTGACAAATAGAAGTATAACAGCTTGATACTTTGATAAATAGAACTATCTAAGCGCCATTATGTCTTATAATAGTGTCACCAGCAATATTGACATAAACATACGGGTAGGGGTTTCTCTATGACAGATGTAATATTTGATATCAACAACAATTCAAAACGTATTATTTCGGTAAAATTATAGACTTTTAAGACTTTCCGCCATAACTTTTATTGAAATCATCTGTAATCTGTCTCAAATAAACATTATTCTAGGATAAAGTCAGGATTCAAGAAGATATGGATCAGTTTATAATCTCTGTCTCTCTCTCTCTCTCTCATGATTCTGAGAAAATAAGATTACTGACTAGCTGGATTACTCAACCGATATTAGTGGGTTTGCTTACCTGATTTTGGATGTACTTAGAAAGTACAACATACATGAAGAAAAACTGGAAAATACCGGAAATAATAGTTATGCTAATTAACGCCGTACGACAAATGTAAACCAAATTGTGTTTAAACCAATTAATTCTGTATCAAGAATATAATCTACAAAACAGACAGAACTAATTCGATTCACGTACCAAAGAGCCAGGCATAAATAACAATAAATAACGAGCAGCCAACCTGTAATATAAAACACTTTATTCAACACACCACTTGGTTAGCTTCGGTATATGATGTAAACATCATGTTTAATCCAAGTAGAACAATCAACGAAATATCATTCTAGGAATGTTTCGAGTAGGAAATCTTTTGTATAGTTCACATCTGTATAGTTCACATCTGTATAGTTCACATCTGTATAGTTCACATCTGTATAGTTCACATCTGTATAGTTCACATCTGTATAGTTCAGATTTGATTATTCGAGATTACAAATTTTTATCATGGCCGACTATCGTTTTATGACGTTTTATAACGCCGTTGAAAAAACGAGACTCGGCTTTCAAGCTAGGCTGATGGATGAAACATACCACAAGATCAATGGCAATAACGGAATTCGACCCGCGGGTCTTAATAGTAGTGCGCTATCAAGTGTACAACAGCAAAAGCTTAATGAACCCTGTGATGTAGATTTTAGAGCCATTACATTATGTTTTTTTAAATAATGGACACACTGCATAGCTGTATAACAAATATGTCGTTTTATTTTAAAGCACATACAGACACACACACACACAGGGGGTTAATATTTAATCAGATCGTTGATACCATACCTTCGGTACATACCTAGACACTCTTCTGTCCTGGCCGACAGCGACAAAGAATATTTCCACATTCATGTGAAATGCAAAACAGGGTATTATGGCAAGCAAAAAAATGAGTATAGCTGAAGATAAGACAACATTTGATTAAATACACACACACACATACACACTATATATATATATATATATATATATATAAAGAGAGAGAGAGAGAGAGAGAGAGAGAGAAATAAAATCTGATACACATAGCCATTAAGCCACATGCATACGTACATAGAAGTGATCTACTTTAGGAGATGCGTATGTGTGTACGTGTGTGCATGTGTGTGTGTGCGTGCGTGCGTGCGTGACAGAAAGAAATGTTACTCGGTGTATAGTATTAAACCCACCTCGCTGTAAATAAACACCAATTTGTTTACTATTCCTGCTGCCGAATGTCTGAGAAAAGAACGTATCACAGGCAGTACCCAGCCCTTGTCCTATCGCCATACAGGTAGCATTAATCAGCTGAAAACAGTATAACATACCTTATATGGGATGTGTTAAGACAATGTTAGATATGAGATCGTTCATTGTTGTCTTATGGTAGGTAACTAGTTGTTTTATCGACCTTATTTCTGATTATCCTCAACAAACAAAAATGTATTGTATATAAATATTATCCCCTCTACACCAACACTACTACCGTTATAGGTATGTAATCTTTATGGTGATAACTCGTGTGCGTGCGTGCGTGCGTGCGTGCGCGGCTGTGTGTGTGGCTAGTTGAACGTTAAGTTGGTCCTAAGTGAAATTTGTCAAAAATATCTCAAATTATGGATTATTAATTTCTATTTTTCGTTGTTATTAATTAAGTTCGAATTTTTAATGTTGCATACGTTTCAGGTTTGCTCCGGAATTAAAACAAATTAAGTTATCCTTCATATATACATATATATATATATATATATATATATATATATAACATTTCAAACTTTTAAACAAGAAACATGTGATAGTAAATCAACCCTTTTACGCATCCAATATGCCTGAAGCATGATGACGTCAAAAACCAAAACAAACCAGCCGTGCTTTGCATTGTGGGATTTATAGGGTGATAATTACCATGGAGTTAGATTTTGGCATGATTATAACAGATCCGGAACATTGACGTCTAAGGTTGAAATGGCGGGATTGTCACGGTATTGTCACTCGGCGGACCCCCTATAAATCCCACAATCCAAAGCGCGCCTGGTTTCTTTGGGTTTTTGACGTCATCATGCAATGGGTCTATTCACGAGAAAAATATTAAACTATATTCTACTTATTGACTAATATTTATTTACACTAATGTTCGCTCAAAATTTAATAGATTTTGTTTATATCTGTATACAATTCTGGATCAGTCGAGAAAAAAAACTTCCTTCCACGTGACGTCAACGTCAGAATTCGCCTACAGACAAACATAACCTTATTGTGTCACTGATACGGCGCCTAAACGTTTTAGCTAAAACATATTACTACAGATGGCTGACAAAATTAATACAAGGAAGACAGGTGAAAACTTAAACAGATAGACTATTGGATGAATAACTCCTCCTACTATAATGCCATGGCCAGGATTCCACCCCCCGACCTCCCACACAGCTTAACTATAATCATGGGTAAATAGTCCCACACTCTATCCATGAGGCCACTGAGGCGTGTGTAAGAAGTTCGTAAATAGATAACTCGATACGTCGACTAGATGTTGAGTCAAAATCAACTGGAACAGCATCTAAACTAAATTTAACTTATCTATATGAAGACTTACACAGATGGACAAGGCAGCTCCGTCTAACTGGATGGCATCACCTAGATGTCCACAAAATATTAACGAAACGGGACCAATAATCATCTGACACACCTGAGTCATCACCTGTATAAAGATAATATTCGTGTACTTATTTTGGCAGTTAAATTACAAACAAAAGGTATACCGGAGTAACGTTTGATTGCATTATAGCTGCACACTTGCTGATTCACAAATAATAAAATCTTGTAGTTATTGCAACATTATACAAAATGATACCATTCGCCAATACACTATACGACTATATTATGTTGTCTGTCTGTCTGTCTGTCTGTCTGTCTGTCTGTCTGTCTGTCTGTCTGTCTGTCTGTCTGTCTGTTTTAGCCTCGGTAATGGTCAGATCTGGAACATGTAGTGGCCGGGGGTCAACTTCTTGGAGAAACATCCCACAGATACGGGTGAGCAAGATACGAACTGACGACCTGGAGGATTGTCACACAACCGTATTTGGATAATTTCATTTAAAATCTGTGATTCAACCCAAAATAATTCTGTCACCAAAACAAATGAGACTGTCCAGGAAGAACTGGATCGAGTTGGCTAGTTCAGCCTCGATACTGGTCACATCTAAGATATATGACCGAATAGTACCTACTTGGGGAACCAAACCCCCAAACACGGGTGTGAACCGGAATTGAACCCATAACCTGGAGGTTTGGAGCGCAGTACTCTACACACTGGACCATGGAACGCCTCATGTCCACGAACAATTGTTTCAATACGAAAATAAAAACATCTCAGCAAGGACGTCCATCACTTAGAAAGAATAGCTATTTTATATATATATATATATATATATATATATATATATATATATATAACTCACAGTGTCTATTTGTATCGCTCTCGTCTACTTACTATTGGAAGGCTCAGCTTTAAAAGTGACATCAATTCTTTGGTAAACCCAGAGGGATACAACTTTCTACAGATCTCGTTATCGTCGCAACAGTATGTCACTTCGGTGACCTGTGACACTGACAGGGGTACATCGTCGTAATCATCTAGAAATATAAACATT
The DNA here is from genome assembly GCA_025642065.1 of Paralvinella palmiformis. NCBI lineage: Eukaryota > Metazoa > Annelida > Polychaeta > Terebellida > Alvinellidae > Paralvinella > Paralvinella palmiformis. Next base: position 1,136,677 of record JAODUP010000281.1, on the reverse strand, counting down.
TTACGACAATGGTCAGTGTATGGATAACATTAATGCCGTTGTAATCGTCTAGAAATGTTGAACATTTTACGACAATGGTCAGTTTATGTCTAACAATAACATCGTAGTAATCACCTAGAAATATGAACATTTTACGACAATGGTCAGTGTATGGATAACATTAATGCCGTTGTAATCGTCTAGAAATGTGAACATTTTACGACATTAGTCAGTGTATGGATAACAATAGCATCGTCGTAATCATCTAGAAATGTGAACATTTTACGACAATGGTCAGTTTATGGCTAACAATAACATCGTAGTAATCACCTAGAAATATGAACATTTTACGACAGTGTTGAGTGTATAGGTAACAATAACATGGTCGTAATCATCTAGAAATGTGAATATTTTACGACATTAGTCAGTGTATGGATAACAATAGCATCGTCGTAATCATCTAGAAATGTGAAGATTTTACGACAATGGTCAGTTTATGTCTAACAATAACATCGTAGTAATCACTTTGAAATATGAACATTTTACGACAGTGTTGAGTGTATAGGTAACAATAACATGGTCGTAATCATCTAGAAATGTGAACATTTTACGACATTAGTCAGTGTATGGATAACAATAGCATCGTCGTAATCATCTAGAAATGTGAAGATTTTACGACAATGGTCAGTTTATGTCTAACAATAACATGGTAGTAATCACCTAGAAATATGAACATTTTACGACATTAGTCAGTGTATAGATAACAATATTATCGTTTCATAAATAATCGGTTAATTCGATTTGTTCTTGCTCGACACTGATCACACCTTCAGCATACATTTGTATACATGAGGGGCGTCTGGCAAGGAAAATAAATCCCACAAAAACAGGCATGGGCCGGATTGGAACCCACAACCTGGATGTTAACGGGGGAACGCCCTATTGCTATGAAGGTAAAATGGCTTCATCATATGTCTGTAGATAAGACGAGTGAAGACAATCAAAGAACCCGAAAGAAGACGGTAGCATCGGCTCATCATTCTTATCTAGAAAATCGGCGTCGTGCGGATTAATTCGCTGAATTCTTTAATAATACAAATATTCTGCGCTGTTTTAATCAGCGGCTAATGAATGCCTACAAAAATCAACAGCTAATAATGTTTCAAGCATTCACGCCGCTTCGTATTTATTGATACGCTGCAAATCTCATCATTGTTAGGAAATAGATTTGGCAGGAAATTGTCGTATATTCCGGTGTTCTACTCTATCATCCTGTTATAATCCAAATTTGATATAAATATAGTATCAGTTGCTAATCTTCTTTTTTTGGAGGAGGGGATATTTGGAATATTACGAAACAAGAAAGTAGAATTATTTTATTTTCATTCAGAGTAACACGAAATAGTTTTTTTTTTAATTTCATCCATTTGGGCAATTCAGCAACACATTTCACGCAAATATTTATTGAACACCAATACCAAAAATTTAAATATGACAAGTATTTGTTTTGGGGAAAGGTCTGTCAGTTTATTTCGTCTCAGATAGATTTTTTATGATTTTGTAGATTGCTAAATTAGACCTTGAAGCTGGATGGTATTAAGAGGGTCGACACGTTGTTTTTATATTAACCTCAGTCCTGATTTGAAGCCAGTGGCAGCTTCAGCAGCTGATGGAATGAGGTAAATATAAGTTGGTTACTCTCGTTCCAGTGATTATACATCTTTCTAATCCGTGAATATGTACAACGATCGCTTCATTTGTTGGCTCAGGGTACACACCTGCACAATGATGATTGATGATGATTGTTTTTTTACGGCCACTTTTGTGCACATGGTAGGCTAAATGGGCCGAGTGACCTCCAAAGGCAATGAAGTGAATTCAAAGATGAAACAACCTTCAGATATGCCCACGCCGATATTCGAACACGGGTGGTAGTGATCTGTGGTCCAACACGCTACCGCTAGACCACTGATCCGCCTACACACCTGCATAATCATCATGTGTGACACGCTGGTCCAGGTAGGAGTCGAGATCCTGGATGAGTGTCAAGGAATGCAGGCAGCTTGTCCTGAATCTGACGGGCTTTAGCTGCTCGGAGACAGAGACACTCTTCACCGTCATCATCTTCTGTTGGCACTTTGGAAGTGAAGACCTCCATCAGAACAAGGTTCCAGCAATTATGTTCTTGAACCGTTCTCCATTTGGAGGCGATTTCGTTTCTGTGTGTTCTTGTTTGAGATGTATTGTTGTGCTATGCGTTATGTATTGTTGTATATTGTTATGTTATGTTATGTTATGTTATGTTATGTTATGTTATGTTATACGGTATGTGTTATATGGTATGTGTTGTTATGTATTGTTGTGTTATATTATGTTATCCGTTCAGTATCACATTCGATCAATATGCTATGATAGAACCATGGGATATTTTGTATAGAAATATTTCCCCACCTGAAGTTAATCAAACAGAAATAATGGCTGTGAACTGAGATCAAAGTAATCAGAATTAGCCATCCAATTGCCACATCAATACTATAATTGTTTACTATAATCGTTTATTCAATAAAGCACAGAAGGCGATAGGCCCACAGTATAAAACAATACAAGTAAAACCATACACGCATACGTACAAATCAGTGCAATATTAAAACCCCATGAACGTTGCGTGTAATTTATAAGCTTGGAAAGTGAAGCTACATACATTTTCCAGTACTAATTTCGAGCTTGAGGACATTAAGTGAATAGATGATACAGCCGACCTGTTATTACAATATCTTAACTGTCGTCTAATATTTTCGTACAAATGTCATCATGACATGATGAAGTGATACTCAATTTCCACAATATTTGTGTTATTTAAATTTAAACAATATTTACAATATCTACTCTCACGATCCAGTGTACCCCCTCAACCTTTCAATAGCCAATTTGTGATTTGAACACAGGCTCTCCTGTGGCCATATACATTTGTACAATAAAGATATTTTTCTGGTTAGGGAAGCGATTTCAAGGTACACTATGTATCTAATTTGGAGATACTTGTTAGATCTGAAGACCAATTTTGGCTGCAAATATCAGATACCCTTTGTTTGAACATATACAAAAATATTTCAACATTTCCAAAATACGGATCCAACACTTGATACATCGAGTCATATACATAACTGACGATGGCAATCTTCCACATTCACCCAAGGCGGCACAATTTGGCGCGTTCCTTGCCACTCGCAATACATATTTACAACATTTTACATGTACATCGTCGATGTATTTTCTAACTTCATAACCCGATATCTCTGATCCGTACAACAAAGTTGAATATTTCGTACAACTAGCATAGCTTTACTCGCTTGCTGGGAGAGTGTTTTAAGAGGAACAACGAAGATGAGAACACTATCCCGAAATACTTGTAATGTGTACAAGGTTGAACCTGGATACCATTTAAATAAAGTTTTTCATTTCCATGTATAATTCCACCATTTCGAAATACAATGGCATTTGTTTTGAATAAATTTACATTTAACAAATATTTAATACAAAAATCATTTAGTACATTTAATTGTTGTAGTCTCCCAATGGAATCGTTAACGATTGCAATGTCGTGAGCGAACATTAATATATGGACATTGGAATACATTTCATTGATAAATAATCCATTACAACCAGTAATATTACAGAACTTTACTAGTTCGTTGATGTATACAATGAATACAAATGGACTAATCATGTATCCTTGCCTTATGCCAATTTCACATCTAAAACATTCTGAGAGCCCTTGAGATGTTTTAATACAAGATTTAAGTTGAGAATACATGGACTGAAAAACATGTAATAATTTACCATGGATACCGTTTTCTAAAAGTCTATACCATAAATGAGCGTACGGAATTGAATCAAAGGCTCGGGAAAAATCAACATATCTACAATAAAATGTACCTTTGGATTTACTCAAATACTTCTGAATTAAGGCATATTATGTATAAATATAATCGGTTGTTGATCTACCAATTCTATAGGCTGCTTGCCCCTCATCAAGTTTACTATGTATATAAGACCACATAACTAAACGGTTGATCAATATGTTTGTAAAACATTTCTCAAGGCAACACAACAAAGAAATCCGACGAAAGTTTTTCACATCACCTCTGGATCATTTCTTGAACAAGGGGCTAATAATAGCACGATGTCACGTTTCAGGATACACACCAGAACTCTTAAAATTACATTTAAGAGTTTACATATAGGTTCAATAAGAATATCAGTAGAATGGACATACATTTCATAAACAATAACATCTATACCTGGAGATTTCCTTGCGGCAAGTTCGTTATCACCATATGTATTTCAACTTCATTTATATCATGGTTCAAGATATCTGGTTCATTTTCATCAGAAGCATCACATAAAACATTATGTATATTATTTTCGTTATTGACATGTACAGTTGTACACTGAAGTTATTTGCCAAATCTCTAGCACGATTTAACAAATCTTTAAAGTGATTTAGCCATTTATGAGGATTGATATTGATAGCCGATGCAATTAAACTCCAAATAATAAATGTTCATTGTTTTAATTTAGATCAATACATTGGCTAATTAGTAACCGGTAATTAGTGGCAGTCTGATTTCTCACAAAGGCGTGAACTTCGCTGAAAATCTATGCGAATCACACGCCATTCGTCGGACTTGTTGCCAAAAATCAACAGCACCGAGCTATAGCGAGGACAAACTGATTCAGTAAAAGTGCATACATAACCCCCTGAAACACCTACAATCTCATTACAGAGTGTGGCTCGTGTGTGTGTGTGTGTGTGCGCGCGTGTGTGCGTGCGTGTGTGTGTGTGCGTGTGTGTATGTGTGTGTTTGTTTGAAACAAATACAAAATATTATATTAAATATCTTATTAAAATACATTTTCCATAATAACTGTATGATTTGGCTTAGATACAAAATTGTCACCTTTCACTAAAACGATGCATTATTTTTATTTAAAGAATATCTGATATTAGCTGTTTTGCTACATCGCAGTACTCTCTGGGATTAGCTTTAGGAGAAAGTAATCCACGGTAATCCAGAAAGAAAGTAATTAAATTGTGCAATTACTTTAATCCCACTTTTAGTCCCATATTATCACGTTTCAAAACAAAAACCTATTTCTCTAAATGTACTTTTACAAATGACAAAAAAGATAAAAGGTTCTCTTGGTGGAATTTACTAACATTCATTTTATTTGACTTACCTGAGCACATTTTGTTAAACAAATACTATACCCGAGTTAAACGGGTGATGTTAACGGCAATATTTTAAGAACAACATTCAAATGGTGAACATGTCAATTGTGCGTACTATGAGCAGGTTTAACGTTCATAAAGTGCTTCAATCAATCACAAATTTCGATCCATTACATTCAAAGTATATTAATTCTAGGTATGTCAAACACAGCCACACGACGTATTTCAATGAACAATCACAGATACCTGACAACTTAATCAATTTGAATTCAGTATTTTTCCCTGTGAGATAACGAGAGATAAGTAGATCAAATACAATTATAAATACTTTATCTTTATTTGTGTGATGGTTAGTTGTTTGACGACTGACTGGCTTAGCCTCGAACTTGATCATTCCCCAGACATATGGCCTAGGAATGACTCCTTCGGGGGGGGGGTCAGGATTTTAACACACAGGCACGAATGTGTGTGTTGGTTTTTGTTTGTCTGGGTGTTCGCAAACATTCTGGCAAGATTCCTAAACGGCAATGTATATGACATCGGCTGGGACTAAGATTGAGAATATGATGTTTACCCATTCAATTTTTTTAATTATAATTCAATACGCTTAATTGTATGATCTAAAGATCCAAGTTACCGGCTTATAAGCTTGTTATCTATAAGGAAATATAGCATTTATGTTAATTTATTTTTCCAGTCATATAGAATACAAGATGGTTTAGTTTCGAAAATATATATATATATATATATATATATATATATATATATATTCGCATCCAACACTGTCAAAAGGTTTTTGAAGTAAGAATATAATGTCTATTGCTATTTGTTATACAGTAAATATTTTACCAACTTAACATTAGTATAGACTATTAATAATGTTTTTATTCATTTTTTTACATTTGTTTCCGGCGTTTTATTGAATCAATAATGTGCTGTTTGTGTATTGAAACTGCTCAACTGAAGTCTTAATGGTAGAATTTAATTTTGTATTCCCATATTCGAGTGATTTGTTGATTGATTGAGTCTGCCGAGGCAGTGTTGCTGTTCTATAACTATGTTTGTGCACAGTAGTTGGCTAAATGTGTCAAATACTCCCTGCGGGTCATAAAGCGAGGCGAGAGGAAAGTGTTGTTTAATGGCGGCGCTGAACAAATGTGGGTCGTGTGGCCGACCGGTTGTGTTTACCTCGGGAAACATCCCACAAACACATGTATGAGCCGGATTCAAACCAATAACCAGTCCACTGTTCAAACAACGGTGCCATCGAACAACAGGCCGGACGAAAGATGAAGCAACTCCTAAGACGGAGGTTCAGATTTCAACGTAGACTTCCTGATCAGCTCTCTTTGTTTATCCTTGACATTGATCAATTAGCTGCTTTCGAGATAAAATGAGATAATCAGATCTACTCCTTTGATTGGAAGATAACACACACACACACACACACACAATGAGTGTGATAGGGGGTGTAATTTGCGATTCGATCCCATGACCTGAAGTAATGCAGGTCAGTACACCATCAGCTACACTTCAGAGTCCGATATTAGGTCAGTATTTAGATAGCGGAATCATCAATTGATTGAAGAAGATAACGTGATCATCAAAGCCTAAACCTTACCTAAGCTTAGCACATTACACGACGATTATTATCTATTCTATTCAAAGAGTAACATATTAGTTTCATCCGTCTTACCGTCTGTCCTATCAGCCGCAGGTACGTAGTTATCTTCACTTCCAGATAACAGATGGGTACCTTCATCGGCCGAATCCATGATGCGACGACAATAATCCAAGAAAATTGTCTAAAGTCGACAGCCGCCTTTTCCCGCTTCTTCCAATTTTAGCACTAACAAATGTTGTACACAGTCCAGGTAGAAAATATGATGTCTGGGGGGTGTCACTCCGGATGTTAAAAGTCCCGACCTATTGTCGATAAAAGGGACTTGTTCCTCCATCTAAATATCCAATCCCAGTGTTTTAAGTTGAATGTTGTTTTTTATACAAAATATGGACAAATGAAGGTTTATATAGTAACTTAATTTACTTGAAATGGTAATTATATTACTTGATTTTTTATTCACCATCTAAATGGGTTTGACAAAATTCCTATTAAAATGCAAGAATAAAGCCTAACAATAATCTTGGAAGTTTCGACACGAGTACTGTAATTCTGTAGTGTGCCACATAGCAACAAACCATGTGAATTCTCGTAGTAGTATCATGGTAGCGTATTAATTAGCTTCGCTTTGTTGCTTTCACACTACAACATCGTGAAATAGGGGAACTTTTTAACGGGGCTACATCTCAGACATGGTGTGACCTCCCCGTATTTGTTAGCTTCGATTATAAATGAGACCCTACCTTAGTACTTTACGTACAGTTTATTTCCAAAACATTAAATGGTGCATATCGACGATGTTAAATGTTTTCTCGGTTAGAGTACAAACATCGTCTGCTGTCAGAGTTTCCGTGTACCCTGTGATTGTTTGGATTTGGAAGTGTTCAGCCGTGCATGGCAGAGTTAGTTAATAATTTTTTCAGATTTCGATTAATTGTTATCTCATCGTAGCAGAAGGTAAAACTTCCAATTTCCGAGGAGGTCAGTGAATGACTCGATTATTTCGAAACTCGCTGAAGATATCTTGAACCACAATATTTATGATGACGTGTGCTGGTCGCCTGTCAAACGCTTGGTGTAATTCAGGGTTTGATCGGCGACAACATGTCTCCACCACCGTTGAATGGCCCGCAATCAAATTTCTGCCAGAGATTGTATTATATTAACTAATTTAGAGGGATAGATCAAGGGTGTTACCCTCTGATGATCTATCTCGCCATCAAAGATTGTACAATGAAAACTGACGGCACTTCATATGGCGCCCACACTGACACGTCCGCTGGTGGCGCCTCTACTGATGAAGAAGGTGCATCCATGGAAAGGCCTCGGTGCCATGCAAAGAGCAAAGATAGGTTTTGTGGTGCCATTGTGTATATCAATAGCAGAAAACATGAATAAATATAAGCTTTTTGTTTCTGGACAGACAAAAACGGGCATAACAATAATATTATTCATATACAAATGGAATGTTTGTGAACGATAATAGAGTTAAATTCCCGCTTCAGAACTAAACTCTGTTAAGTTACAAGAAAGTTCTATACATGTTTATAAAATAGCTTATTTTTCCAAAGTCTCAGTGCATACAGGATCATCGACAATACAATTCTACAATTGGAAAGTGTTTATACACTTGATTCCCAAATTATAATTTTATAATACAGTAATAACCTGCTTTACGTCATTACAGCCTACTTCAAATTCGGCTTTATGTAAAATGTATGTACAGCAAAAACTTTACATTTAAATGTATTTTAATGTATTTTTAAGATATTACGTTCGGGTTACGCCAAAAGCCGGGGTGTGTCATGGCTTTTTGAAGCAATTAATGACGTATGGAGGGGTATGACTTTATATGCATGCGGCATGCTGACTTACTCAGCTGGGTGGTGTGTGTGATTGATAGTTCATTATATGTGTCTGGTTTACATGTAATAATACTACAATAATAATAATAATAATAATAATAATAATATTACATACTGGCGTCATAATCAACTTGAGTTGGTTGATATATACTATAACTAAGCTAATTCAAATAAGTGAATTTTTGAGAACCTTACAAATATTTCTTTATTTGTTGCAAGTTCAATAAGATCAAGTGACTTATTACACAGCTTGGGAGCTAATATTCGGAAGGATTACTTCCCCGGGCACTGTGTGGGCCCCTCCGTGGTCTAGTGGTAGCGTATTGGACCACATATCACTACCACCCGTGTTTGAATCTCGACGTAGGCATATCTGAAGGTTGTTTCGGTTTTTGACTTCGCCTCATTACCTTTGGAGGTCGCTCGGCCCATTTAGCCTACCTTGTGCACAAAAGTGGCCGTAAAACATCAATCATCATCATCATCATCCCCCTGGCTTTTTGATAACACAGTTCTTAACTCGCTATATGCGGCTTGCCAGAGGGAGAGAGGGGGTGTCATATTACATTGAATTGCCATAGTCCAATCCAGAAACTATAAGGATCTGGACTAATGTCCCATAATGTATTTACTTACGAAAAAGCCTCGTGTTTCTTATTTGAAACTAATAGGATTATATGTAGAATTAACCTGCTTCTCCATTCCTAGAGTATGAACCAATAGATGAGTTGGGCGTGATGTCACACCACTTCCGTAAATACGATGCGTGCGCATACTGCGTGGCAGAACAATGTAAACAATCCACGACAACACGCAAAAAATCGCATCTCAATAAACATGTCCAGGATTTATTTTTCTCAGAATGTAAATCCAATCCATTTATTTACTTCACTGCTGGGAATCGCATGTATATTTAATGTAATATTGATCATGATGACACATTCTTACTTGGTATGAAAAAGACATCCAACGTTTAGCCCCATGAGATCTTGTTCTAAGTATGACTGTAAAGTTAAATTACATCATTACCCATATGTAAATATCACACGTGACCCCCAAAAAGATGGATCTGCCCAAAATGTAGACAAACACAAAAATGGTCCTGAACAAATTTATACAGGTCTTTGATATTATTGTTATTGATATAAATACATAATATTGAATTAATAGTTATCGTTTATTGGATGTCATTCTTTGTATTCTAATCATTTATACTAATACTGTACGCTTAAATATAATTACATCAAATAATCTATACACATATGAACCCAATTATGATTTGTGTGATTTCATATTAACATAGCTGTCTAGGCCTCGAGCTGTGCTACATTAATTGTGTACATGTACTATCATTTAGAGTGCAAATTATACAAATATCTTATACGTATGCGTTTCACTATATAGCACTGTAAATGATAGTTATCCCGACATATATATCATTATGTGTATGAAAAATGATATTACGCGCACACTTCTACCTAACAATAATTATTTTCTGCGTTTTGATGATTTGTTTTTGTATTGTTTGTATTTATTGTTGTTTCGTGACATGTATGGGATGTAAACATCGATACCTTTGACACAGTCCTCATTGTACACAGTCGTAGCCATGGAAGAGAGAGAGCATTACTTTGGATCACATCAACACTCATGCCGAATATGATTTGAAATTGCTCTATGAAAATGATCTGTCTGATGATGAACACCTCGAATCTCCATTTGATATAACAAGCAATGACTGTTTGTACTATGAAACAGATACTGTGCAATGCGCTTAAGTCATCGCAAGGTGAAATTTCGTTATTCTGTCTCAATTGTCAAGGACATAGAGCGCATTGGGATTCCTTCTGTAACCTCATTTATGATTGCTTTGGTGTAATAGGAGTAACTGACCTTCCAATATGGCTGAAGGTCAACGTCTATTAACTGGCTACCATCCACTGGAGTTTGCACCTCGAAACAACTGAAACAGCTCAAAAGGCGGAGTTGGGGTGTATATTAAAGATACCTTAAAATACAAGAAAAGACACGATTTGTGTATGATTATACCAAATATATTTGAATTGATCTTTTTAGAACTAAATACGGGACATAAAAATCTAATTGTAGGGACAATATACTGGCCCAACTCATACCCAAATGCAGACATAGATATGTTTATACAAATAATGAAAGATGTACAGCAACTTTTGGCCGCAGAAAATAAAGAAACTTACTTGATGGGGAATATGAACATTAACTTGCTAAAATATTCAAATCATCTTAAAACTAGTGAATACCTAGAATCAGTATTCTCAGATGGCTTCCTACCTCTAATAACTAAACCTACCCGTCTAACAAATCACTCTGCCACCCTAATAGGTCACATATATGCAAACAAGGAAGATATCTTATCTACATCAGGTATTATTATAACCGATATTTTTGTATCTTCGCGATCATAAAACGGGAAATATACGAAAAAATTAAACATGAAATACTGACCCCATCATTTTCATCTAAAAACATAGATAACTTCAGTAATTACTAACTTCAACCGATTTCGAAACTGTCTTTAAAGAAAAGTTTCCTGGCACGACCTATAATGCGTTCATCGATCATTATTTGAAAGCATACGACATAGCATTTCCACGTTAAAATACCGAAAAGAATATGTGAAACGATTGCCTTGGATGACGAAAGGATTTACCAAATCATCAATATATAAGGCCAAACTCGATCATAATAACATCTCACCCAATCTTACGAACCCATCGATACAAAACGCAGCAGTCCCATTAGCACACATAATAAACCTATCCCTCGCCACCGGAGTTGTACCGCAAAATATGAAGATCGCTAAAATCATCCTAATTTGTAAAAGTGATGATCGAACATTATTCACAAATTATCGCCCAATTAATATTCTTCCTGTCTGTTATAAAATACTCGAACGAATAATCTCAAAGAAACTTATACATTTTTGAATATCTCTAACCAACTGTATGAATACCAATATGGATTTCGGCCTGGACATTCGACAACACATCCTATCATTCAGCTTTTAAATCAGATAGCCCAAGAAAATAACAAACCAAAGAAACACGTCACGATGTCCGTATTTCTAGATCTGAGCAATCCATTCGACACTATTAGTCATGAGATTTTAATTAAAAAGATGGAAAACGTGGGTATATGAGGTTTTAAAAGTTATTTGTCAGACAGAAAACAATTTATAGAAAGGCTCAATCCTCGGACCAATTTTATTCCTAATCTACATCAACGACATTAAACACAACTGTCAGCTACTCATCACAAAATATACCATACCATTATAATGTAATGCTTGCAGAACTTGAAAGATTAAATCCGTGGTTCATATCCTTACGCTTAAAAAGAATGTTGACGTTTAATATATAATTGCACGCATCACTCAAATAATCTAGATTCTTCTCTCTGTCACAGATATTTCCAAAACTCAACCAATATGTACATTAATGTGTATAAAGATGTCCTATCAATTTCATGTTTGATGACACTATATCAATCACTAACACAGTGTCATATAAACTATGGGTTAGACGCTTGAAGATCAAGCAGCTAGATTGAGAGGATATATAAACTGCAGAAAAGCTCCATTCCTGCCCTAAATAAAAAACCTTATAACTATCACACTAAACCTCTTTTCAAGAAATGCACAATTCTCATAGTTAAAGACCAATATAAATTGAATGTATTAACATTCATACACCGGTATAAAAATGTTAAGCTCCCAAACTCTTTCATGGATTTGGATTAAATTACACCCCCCTTGAGGCCAACAAGACAAATGAACACAGCAAATCAGAAACGCGCCATAACGAAATATTCGTCATTACTTCCATACCACAACATTCCCAAGTTGTAGAACGACTTGGCGCCGGTATACCGCTCCATTGACTCTGTCAAGATATTCAAGAGAGAACTCCGCACCTACTTCCTGGACAACTAGATGGCTAATGTTAGGTGCAGCAACCGGAGGTGTAGACAATGCTTCCTGAGACTATTTATTAAAATTGTTTGGTATATAAATCTTCATATTTGCAAACCTGATAAATGGTGCCACATCGTTGCAGTTAGGTAGACATGGTACGGGCGTGAAAAATTGCAAATGGACCACACTGAAACTGTATATTGGTGTTGATGTTCCTCCTGTGTATGCCGTGTTTCAATCCAGAAATAAGGTTATTGTTTAATTGTTATAGAGTGTTGCTGGAAGACCTTCATCATCATTGCCCAACCAACACCATACAATTACTATGCTCAGTAATGCCAGTTTATATGTAAATATGAACTTATACCTGTATATGTTATAAATAAACTTGATTAATTGATCTTATTGCATGCAATACTTAGAATACATATAAACATAAATAGTTTGCTCACTGTTCACTTTGTACTGTTATACTTCTAATTTAGTTATGTATTGTTATGAACTGGGATGTGGTTGCGATGTATGTCTGTATGTAGAGGCTACAAATTGTAAAGACTTATTTATGTACAAACTTATCTAAGCAAAACATAATATACAAATGACATATACATTAATGAACCAAACCAGGCTTGGTTCAATCTCACCCTACACATTATTTTACAAAACAGAAAATAATTATCATTTGGTAATTACATTCTTATTCAAATTGACCGCACTGCATCATCAAATGTATTTCTGTGATAGATAAAATATCATTAAATAGTCTAAACTTCTCTAAATGGCCATTAACTCTCTTTACATGAATTTGTACATTGGATAGTTGCCTCGATACATCAACATCTTTTAACTGCCTTTTGTGAAACATGGAATCTTTAACACAGCACCCGTTTCCGAAAGTTTTTCTCGGATTAAAAAGGCCTGTCTGCTAAGATACAATCTCCATAATTAACTAAATATAACAATCCTGATTTAATTGTCAACTGCTTATCTGACATTCTACCACCCCAACCTGGTGATAAAAATGTCACTGCACCAGCGGAACTTATGCCCATTAAACACTTGCATTGGCAGTTAAATTACTTGGTCTCTCTATAAAGATTTCACTGCAGTCTATGATAAAAATGCAATCTCTATATTTTCTTCTCAAACATACAGGCATATGCTTTCTTATGCTCCATAAGTCTCAGCTTCGTTAAAGCAAACAATACATGGTCTTCTAGAGAAAGACGTGCATGGCATACCTTAACTTATCTCTCACTACATACACCACCCACTTAAGCAAAGATACATTTAATAGCCCTGCATAAAAATGTTTAATATAATTATCGTCCTTGATAACATCAAACCCGAAAACGTTTGACTTCCTTGTTCAAGGTGACGAGGTCACATTTGGAAGTAAATATAATGTAACAAACAATTATTGTATTCCCTATCAGATGCACTACCACACTGGAAACAATTCTAACCACCAGCTATTATATTTCCATTAAAATGATCCCAAAATCATCAATTTCCTAACTTTCACGAGCCATTGCTAGTGTGTACTACACTCGCTAGGGGTTATTGTGTGACGTCATCTTTGCCAAACATCAAGTAGTGCCACAGCTTATTTACAAGCGTCTTGACCAGTTGACAGACAAAATGTCAGATTCTGACAAAAGTTTTGACATTCTCAGCGATATCAAGCCCTACAACTTTGAACCACTCATGAAAAAGGTAACAGACATTATTAATTGTGAGGAATTAGCTGCAGCAAGTGCCTATATGGACCCAGAGTAGCCACCTGTGCTGCCGACACCCAGCCCCGGTCCACAACAAGAGTTGGATTAGTGTGTATTTGTTTGTGTTGGTATAAGTTTAATTGATAAGTCAACACACTAGGCCTGAATGCGAGTATCTCCCTCCTCTTATCGCATAACTTTATTTAAAATAAAGTGATAATTGTCTGTACACGGGAGCCCGGTGGATGCATGGGGCGCTCCCATGTGTGGCCTATGCTAGTCTATATAAGGATGTGCCCCCCTCGGTGTGTCTTTTTAGCCATTTTTGGTAATTTTCGAGGCATTGTTGTTCTTTCGGGCGGGGTTTTGAAGGCACTTACACGTGGGATATTATCATTTGTATTTGATGTATGTTTCTTTGCACAATTTGACACAACACACCATTTTATATGTTTAATAAAGACAACATGGAACACGTAACACAGGTTAAACAAGGCCACGGTGGATTGTTTGGGGATTTTGTTTGGTAAAGATGACGTCACATACCGAAGTTTTCCGATGATTCTCGATTAAAGTTTCGGCCATATGAGATAATAGCAAATCACCATTTTTTAAACCCACTGTAACTTTATTTCTAGCAGAAACATTATAGCTGATTGAAATTGATTTTAATATATAGCACTAACATTTTGACTAATTTGGGAAACGTTTTCCTGTGACCTTTAAAATGCCATTTTCTGCTCTGAATCGATCAACCTCTTCATTACGACTCGCTTTTATTCTGTCAAAGCAGCTCATCTTCTTTTGTTGGATCTGTCTGGCAACGGACATCATTAGCTTCAAAGTCATTAGCCGGGGATCGTGTTCAATACAAGTGGTACTACTACTAGTGGCATTATCTATAACTGCCACATTTCTGCTTGCTTTGTGCATTTAAAAATATTTAAAAAATGTTACATGTATTCATCTAGGTTCTATCGTTTAATGTTTGTCAAATTAAATTAAGGTGCAATTTGTCAAATGACGTTGACACCAGGTAGGCCTAATTACAATTAAATTAAGTAAGTAATAATAATATGAATGAGCAGTACTTTGATTTACATTAGACCAACCTTGCATTATACATAGATTCTCTTTTCTCAGCCAGCTCCTTTTAACTCCATGACATGGTGATGATGTAGAGTAGATTACACAATACAACGTTTATATAAACATTATGAAGCGTAATTAATTTTTATATAACATTACACACTTTAACGCTAAAATGCATTTTAATTTAAATGTAAAACAAACCTGAAACAAACTGATCACTGCAAATAGTCTGTGGAGAAATTCTGTCAAATGTCGATTCCGGCTTATCCCAGTCTGCTCGTCTGATGGCCTTATTCCACAACGCACTTCTGTTTTTCTCAAAAGGATTCCTCTTCCTAGAAATACTATAAAATGACAATTCATGTTCCTTTGTTGATCTATTTGTTGTTGATTACTAAAGCTTGATGTTGGAATGTCTCTCTTTGTTATAAATGAAAAAAATTGCTGCGCATCTGTCTTTATGCCACGGAGTGTGCGCGCGCATCGACTTGACCTACTTTAAATCAAAACGTTCTGAAGTCATCTATATACACACTGCATTTCTCACAAACATGGAAGAATTTTTATAACTGGATCCTGCCTTAAAGCGAAGATTATCAGCTTTCTTAACATGTTGCTTGGGTGAGAAAACAATGAATTCAGTCTTGTCTTTATTCAATTTCAGCAGGTCGTTGTTACTCCAAGTACGTATGTCTGGAATGTAAACTTCAATTGTGGATAATTTATTAATATTATGCAAAATGTATATAATCTGTAAGAAGATTCCACTAAGGTGTCACATTTATCATATAGCGTTAAAGTCGCGTAGAACTGAATATCATGGGTACAACAATGATATTTAATGTCATGCCGTTTAATAATTTGACCAACTAGATTAGTGTACATTTAGTGATTCTTTATTCCTAAAACGGATCCCTTTGGTACACCAAAATATAAACATTTATCTGGTGATGTTTTATCCGCGACTAAAACACACTGAGTTATGTCGGTGAGGTAAGACTTTACCTTGATGTCAAACAAATATTCGTTTCAGCAATAAGCGTTTCAGTAATATCGGCTGATTTATTACATCAAAGACTGCAGAAAATGAAGCATAAATAATACAGCCACGAACCCTTCTTCAAGAGCTTCAGTAATCTCACGTAACACTTTCAATGAAGTATTTTCTGTTGAAACACCTCTGCGATAAGCAGACTGGTAACTATCATTGAAGTCCCTGTGCTCGAAATGCTCTTCGATACGCCTTGTTACTAACTTATCAATTAATCTTGTGATGATGGGAAAGTTGGATATGGGACGATAATCTTCATATTATCTTTTGAGCAGCGGAATTACGATGGATCGTTTAAAACACGGCGGCATCACTCGCTCAGCCGTTGACCTATTGGTATACATAATAGCTGTTATCAACGTGAGAAAATATGAGTTTTTTAAAAGCTAAGAGGGGACTAGATCCACGTCACGTCACTTGTTCTGAAACCTCATGATTGCCCCTTGACTTTAAATGCCGCAAACGCTAATCCAAGCATCTAGAGCGCATTTCTATTAAACATGGTATCCGTATTCATGACAACATTGCAGGTATTATAAATGGGGAATCAGAAATGTTTCTTGTTGGTTTGAAAAGTTTCATGGTATATTGTTAATTTGCAGCGGGGGTGGGTCCTTCCATCCGAGCGGTCTTCCTATGATGTCTAGAGGAGGCTACTCCTGCTGTCATCGTCACTCGTTTAAAACCTTCAAACTAAAAAGAAGAGATCTATTGATAGATAGATAGATAGATAGATAGATAGATAGATAGATTGATAGGGATAGATCGATAGATAGATAGATCGATAGATAGATAGATAGATGGGTAATAATATCTCGGATAACATCTTCAATATTAAGATCCTATACGTCTGATTGACACACTGACCATTTATGATACCATGTTGGTATCAGGCAGCTCAATCAGTCGCCTAAAATACAATACAAAATAAAATCCTCCAATAGATTGTCTTATACAATGCACATACAAATTAGCCTAAAATCCTCACGAAATACGAATATTCAACGAACATTTACAAATGCTTGGTTCGTGGTACATTTAATGTTCTTCTATATATATTGAGGATCAGACATATATAATATATAGGGTTTTTAAGATGTACTGGTTTCATTTGAAAAGACTTTTTGGAAAGATCACATCCCCCCCCCCCGTTTTATATTCTATAGCCGTATTCAGCATGGATGCTGTAATAACTTCTCCCATCGCCGATACGACCAGTGTACTATAGCTGGGTACTCTAGTTGAGTATTCGGCCTGGATACTACACTACACATCAACCTTTTCAAAAGAGAAAACTTCAATAAACAGCATAACACTCAGTGAACATCCATCCACATATGGACAATAACTCTGAATGGACCTGTACAGCGTTATTACAGTGATCCTCTCTACAAGTGGCTTCTTGTGATAAAGAGCGCTGACAGTCAGCCACAACCATAATTGTCCAGACTATCGCCAGATGTCACACTAGTTGTAAATATTGTGCATTACTCTAGAACGTTTAGATTTTAGACGGCCTGAAGCTAAAGACAACGGACAGTAATAATAAATTTGTCAGTTATGCATCAGGATCGTGAGTCCGCTTCTTGTAGCTGATCGTAACAATTCGGATTTAAGCAAAGTATTTATTCCACATATCCCCAGAAGAACCCCGGAAGAACCCCGGAATCACTCATGCAGATCTATATGAAATATTCTGACTTTTTTTGCTGCCATCAAAAAGTAGCTTCATCAATGTCGAAACCGACGTCTTAAGCCTTTTTGTTGGATATTTCATCAGGAAGTCGTCCTTCGACCATATGTCCCAAGTGCGATCGGCGCCAAGGGCAAACAAACTACTCACTCACCCACTCACTCATCAAATAAATATATCGGTCTCAAATCTGTTGTGTCTGTTTTTTAGTTTGTTTTTTAAGGTTTTTCTTTTTTTAATATTTGTATTACAAATATTTGCTTGTTGATTTATTTCAAGGTTATATATAATGACATCGTGTCTATCTATGCACGCGGGCGCCTCCGTAGTCTACCGGTAGCGTGTTGGACCACAGATCACTACCACCCGTGTTCGAATCCCGGCGTGGGCATATCTGAAGGTTGTTTCATCTTTCACTTCGTCTCATTAGCTTTGGAGGTCGCTCGGCCCATTTAGCCTACCTTGTGCACAAAAGTGGCCGTAAAACATCAATCATCATCATCTATCTATACACGCGAGAGTGAGCTTGATAGCTTGTGCATAAATATAATATCGTATCTAAATCAATGCAGCCATCTCATCAGTGAGTGAAATAGTCAATCAGATGAACGAATTGTGTTTTCTAATGAGAGCGTGTTTTATTTTGAATTTATTATAAATATTGGCAACTCACTCACTCACTCACTCACTCAGTACATTTTGTGATCTGAATTATTATTATTATTATCATCTTCATCATCATTATCGTCATCAATAATATCATTTGTATGAATTATTAACGGATTGTGAGTTAAGGTAAACAAAAATTCGGACGAAACCCAATTACCTAACAATCAGTACATTATGACTATTGATTAATGATAGAACCTTATGACGTTACCTTGTATAAACATACCTAGCAATCAGTGCACCAGTTTGTTGATTAAACGCAATATACTTAATTGATTTAGGCGCAAACGTGAACTTGGATAGAGCGTAAAGCTGACATAATAAAATAAAATAACTGGATGTGTAGATCACGTGGAAACGGCATGATAGCAAAACAAAGCAATATCCCAAGTTGAGAAGCACCCTCGTGAAGTGACCAGCTTTTCGACGTCCGTAGAACCTCCAGCGCTCGGCGACTATCTATAGCTGCGCCTGGTCGACCTTGACCTCCTGCTTAATCCCGTACCGGAACTTGCACGAGCCCTTAGTAACGATTGTCACGACGCCGTCGTCGCTGACGGCGACATGAGGATAAGTCTGACCGAGCCGCTCTTGTTTGTCGAGGTACTTCTGGACGACGTACGATATGTCTCCGGCGGCTTGCATCAGGAACGAGTTGTTATCCCGAAGGTTGGTAAAGGTGACCTTCACGTAACCCCTGATGGTAGTCGTCACCTCGAAGTCTCCGGACTGTCGTTTCTCCTTGACCAGGAGCTGGGCCTGGGCGATGCTGTTCCTGTCCACTTTGATCTCGCTCTCCGCTCCCCAGCTGAGCTCTTCCTCGAAGCTCTGGCCGCTGGTCGTCGTCAGCGTGACCTCCTTCCGGTATCCGGCGTTCATCTCGAGGATCTCTTCCGGAAGCTTCAGGGTGACACCGAGCTCGTAACCCCTCGTGATGCCCGACTCCACTTCGGTGCTGCACGTCGAGCGCGTGCTCTTGTCGATCTTCATCGTGTACATCTGCTCCGACTTGGTGTTGTTAGTAAACTCTGTTTGAAAGAGCACGTTCACGTCGTTTCCGATCGCGTGTGCCGCCCTCAGCGCGCTTCCAGTCGTCGCGCTTCCGGCGTTCCGTTCGTCGGCAATCGGGGACCACGTGGTCCGGTCGATGAACTCGCAGTCGGACCAGTCTATCCGGACGCCGATGTACGGTTGGTTCTTCCGTTGCTGTTTGTCTCGAAGCGCCTTCTGTTTACGAGTCGGTTTCGTGTCATACTTGGTCCAAGCCCATTCGGTGACCACCTTCTCTATGTCAAAGAACGACTTCGACTTGGCCTGGTGGAGATTGCTTGATTGGTGTACCTCGGGCGCCTCAGCCATTGGTGTTGTGTTTTGCTGAAAACTGGAAGCCAGGTAAAGTTGGTCGTTAATTGGCGCTGGCTCGTAAATTGTAATTCCAGCTATAAAATATAGGATGTAAAATGTACTTAATGACGGCGTACTAGTATCGCTTTTTAATATATGAGAATCCTGGCAAATAAGGGACGCACTGGCCTATTGTAAACATTACGTTGATGTAGCGGGGATGCACGCAAGCGAACTTAAATCGACTTGTAAATTAGAATGTGCTGAAATACGGGAAATACAGGCTGGTGCATTAACATCGCTTATGGTAGAGAAAATGGTCACGTTTCTGAATTGTAGGTGAATATACTTAATCAGTATGTTCTGTAGAATACGATGATACACAACAAATACACATGTGTGTATCCATCGAAACTCAAGACTTAAAATCAGATCATTCTGATTATCTGATGTAAATACACTCAGCCAACCTATGAGTATAACACACTCTAATGGGTAGAATAACCATGATTGTCTACTTGCATCGCCTCTGAAGAGGATTATATTATTATTATTATTCAGGAACAGTAGGAACATGTACCAAATAAAGCGAGTTCCAATTGATGGGCAATTTCAGAATGGGAAGCCACAAGTTGTAACTGATCAAATATTTACCGCGAAATTTGATTCGTTGATATGACATTTGATAAGGACAAAGTTTCTGGTGTCTGGTGACTATCATCAACACAACTAGTATTCTAGTATTCTACAAGAATAATAACAGAAACGACGACTTCGTTGAAAGAAACTAGTGTTTCACTTAGTTAGTCAATTTCGAGTGACCTTGTAGATGAACTTAACTATAGCGTACTAACGCTGACATATGTGCGTGGGAGACACAAAATGGCAAAATTGTAACATTATCTGTAAAATGATCTATTTGACACATCCCCCAGTCGACAAACGTTTCTGTTAGTCGCCATGTTGACTTGACACGTAGAGCTGAACATAGCTCACTCAGTCCACGGCGTGGTACTCAATGTGTCCATAAAATCGTTCCGACAGCTGTTTAATTAAACATTAAAACACGGTTCAGCCGTGCATGACATCTTATATTCAGCATATATCGATCCGTATAATTACATGTTATGTTAGATGGCGCATGTATTGATCAGATATTTGTTATTAACTGGCTCATACGACCACTTTGAGGTAGGGCGCTCGAAGGAACTGCGAATATTTCAAGCTCCAAATCGAGAACTTCCTTCGTGCATTCCATTAGTCATATCGATATAAACAGAACAAGTCTGATCAGTCAGATCGGGGCAATGTTGATCTTCTAGGCGTGGCTTCATTCGATTATCATTCCTATCACAAAATATAATTTAGACCATCGTTAACTTACCTCACATCAACGATTACCCCTTTAGAAAGCGATCCCAGTTTGGATTACTTGGAAACTCCTCGCCACATCGAGCATCTGGCTCAGTTCTTCAAACAAGGCGCATGTACTCAGCAAGTACTGGTCGGCGCCATTACGGGCGAGGCGTTAGTATCGTTATATCGCCTATTGGCTGATTTCGTCACGTGACCACTCCGTTGCTCATTATCATAAAATATGACCAGTTCCCTGGGCAGGAGCTGTACATTCCTGAATATTTACTTCAGACCTGAAGACATGTTGGATCATGATGACGATATAGAATGTATTCAGGCATGCCTACGGACCTAATTGGAGTATATCAGAAACGTCGGATTCGAACCTGAAGGTAAATAAAGTTTGTTGTTTTTGTATTAGGGCTGCAGAATTAGCGCAAGCGCGTCTGGTCGCCGGTTTGAACTCGTAACGGTTTTAACGGTCAAATAGTAGTAATACCACGTTTGAATTTTTTGTGCAGCGCACATTCTTATTCTTCTCGATAAAGTGGACTATCAATTGGGACTTTAACTAACATAGTGTCTATAACGTGAACATGTTATGGCTTGAATGGTGCCGCGTACTGATTTTTATATAAAGGGGACCATTTCGCAAGTTCCTAGAGATATGCTTTACGGTCTGTATGTTAATGTATGTGCGTAGTAATACATGATGGCGGTCTCTCTCTCTCTCTCTCTCTCTCTCTCTGTGTGTGTGTGTGTGAATAAGTGTGGGTGCACGCGCGCTTACCTGCCCCTGTCTGCCCGTCCGACAGCGTGTAGTCGGTTACTCCGATTAAAATGCACCAACCATCAACAGCAACACTTTCTCCAGTCGCTGCCATAATAGCATCACTCATCAGCGTGTCTCCTCTATAATATACCAGACTAACTAGTGTCAGTAGTAACACCAACGATAGTTCGTTGTTATATCCAGTTGACGCGAGCCAGCATACACCCGTATTATACCTTAATTAATATGGTCGGCGACATATCAACATTCTGTATACACGCCAGCACTCATCCCTCTCAATAGAGCGCCATGCGTGCTCCATGTTGTAGTCCAAGTTAAATAACATATTTTTTGCTTCTCACAAACCTATATATACAGTCACGATGTACGGCTAACATTGCTATATCCATGTGTAATTGCCTGGAATGAATTAAAAGCTTATTGTCTATATCCGTGATAGGCCAGTGCACGTTAATTGGTTATTTCGTTATCGCACGACACAATATATATCCGTCTGCGTATCTGTGCTGCTCTCTGTATGTGTGTAGATTTGCATGTTTGTTTGTTTGTTTGTTTTATGTCCATCTGCGTCGTATCCGGTTATCTAGCCATCAGTACTGTCTCTGCCATTTCATACGTCACCGTTGTCCGCTGTACAGCATGCACAGTACAGCTGCCAAACCAGCTGTACCCAGACACCGGCCTATCTCTAGCCTTTTTGTGCTCGTGAACGAGAATGGGGCCGATGTGGAGGAGTTGTCCTTGGCCGTGACGTCGCGGCGCTGAGTGGCCGGAATTACGCTAGAGGGCGCCTGATGGCTCTTGATTGTCCACAGATTGCCGCCACGGGATAATGGAGCATCACTTATCACGCCAGACCAGCAGCTCGTTGGCCTGGATCCTTCTAGGATGAGAGACATCTTACTCCCTGGCCTTGGTAACTGGTTTTGAAGACTATCTTGGTATGTCGCCCATCTGGTCTCTCTTCTCCTAATTAGTCGAATTTATTAACTTCAATTAATTAATCTGACGGATCAGTAACTGATATATTACGTTAGTTACGACTGGTCATACTACTGTTCAGTTGGGATCTAATTATTACTTATGTTGAAAATCGAATTCCATAAGCGGCATGAGAAGTCTCGGTTGATAATAATAATAATAATAATAATAATAATAATAATAATGATAATTGTACAGTGAATCCCCCAAATGTAAGATACGAATTTTCCTTGTTAGCGATGGTTTGAACAGTTAAACATATCTCATAGATATTCTCATGTGAATGTTATATCAAACCCATAGATGATGATGATGAGTGATGTCTTACGGCCACGTTTGTGCCCATGGTGGGCTAAATGGGCCGATCAAACCCATAGAAAAGTTTATAATGTAAATAGATCGTTTATTGATAGATGAAACATCCTAGAAATACAACATTTTGTTGGATTCGATATCATTCATACCCGGAAAGTTCCCTTAAAAACTGTAGATTAGATACTACTATCTATTAGCTATTTCCCATCTTAACTCATAGAATTATGTGTGTACGTATTATTTCATGTATGATTCTTTGTATGTATGGTTTGGATGGACGTTTTGCGGCCGCTATTGTGCACACTGGGAAAATATGTGTTAGCTGAAACACCCTTCAGACATGCCCATGCTGAAATTTAAATTCAGCTGGTTGAGATCTGTGGCCAATCGCGCTATCAGTTTGACCCTCTTTATATGCATGGTAGGTTGATGGGTATTATAAGACCGATGGTATACAATGCAGTCTTATTAGTAAACGCGGCATTTCTTCAATCCATGATCCACTCATTGTGCTGAACAGTGGAAACTGAATACACGCAAGTTTGAAACATTGGAAGTAACTCCTACCGGATTTAGCTACTCGCCTATACCCACAATATTCAGGATTGGATTATACGTAATGCTAAATTGCGGTGTAACATATAATTCGACACCGGGCCATCTAAATAGATGGAAACTTCTAGATCGATCGATATGTTATGTTATGATAAGCGCCCAGAATCGAAATTGCACATTAACGAGTCAACACAGATATATGGGAACAGTCGCAACGGTTTATTGTGAAACTTTCTCTCCGATTATTTCTATGCGGAATCTTAATGCGCATGCTCTGTGAACACGACATTGTCGTGAGTCGAAGTACCTAGACGACATTCAATCCAAATAAAAACGTGGCGGAACATTTATTTCGATGATTTAGCAACGAATTCCTTGCACAAAAGTCTATACTTCAACATATGTGGCTCGATTTACTACTAGTAACCAAACGACTTGGTATTCGTACGTTTCTGTTTCAACGAATCAAAGTTATGACATAAACATTTAATCTCCCGATTTATTTTCGTGACAAATTTAGATGGCTTTTACGTACAGTTTATATTATAATATTTATAAGCAAATTTCCGTGATAAAGGCATTCCTACAACGGCCAAGATCGGGTAGAATGAGCGGCTTTATTTCACGGTGTTATGGCGGAAGAGCAAATCCATGTTCCGTCTGGTAGAGGGCGCTGAGGCCTTGCTATAAGCCCTCGTTCTCGTCCTTGTGCGAGCAGAGCGTTTGGGGCATGTTGGCTGCGCAATCTGTGGAATAATGGCATCTTAACAAGGACGAAGGCAATCAGTGTGGATTTCATATTGACAGAGATTGACAATTTGTGACATTAGGCAACTTCGCCGAGGATCACTGAGCCGGGGTCGACGGATGGTGAGTGAGATTCCCGGAGAGATGTCAGCTGTCCTGATTGTCTTCTATGTTAATAAGGATCTCTCTCTCTCTCTCGCTCTACTGCATTATGGCTAGTTGGTGACGGAAAGCTGACTTAATCCCATCCTTTTCCCCATTCCCCTCTACCCCCCGTCCAACTTCCGTTATTTTAATATGTTGTTTGTTTGTTTGTTTCTTACAGGTTTTCCCATCGTTCGTTTGTATTAGTAAATTATCGACATTTATTCTCACCAACCATCACTAATTTGTATTTACCATTCTAGCTCAGCGATAAGAAATATGACAATCTTTATATCATCCAGCCAAACAACACACACCCACACACACACACACATATATATAGACACGCATACATACAAACACACATATAAATACATACATACATACACACGCACACATACAAACACACACACACACACACATATATATATACAAACACACACACACACATACAAACACATATACATACATAATACAAAACACACACATATAAACACACATACATACAAAACACACACATACAAACATACACATACATACAAACACACATACATATATACATACAAAACACACACATACAAACACACACATACATACAAGCACAAATACATACAAAACACATACATACAAAACACATACATACAAAACACACACATACACAGACAGACAGAGAGAGAGAGAGAGAGAGAGAGAGAGAGAGAGAGAGAGAGCTGACACTTGTATGTGTATTATGTCTCACTGACAATTAATATATTACACATCATCGTATCTGACGTGTTCTATAGTATCATCATTAGTAGCTTCGTTATCTCTGTTTATGTTAATTCAGCAAACTGGGATAACCAGAAGAAAAAACAATTATCTGTTTAGCTAAAACACTGAGACATAAAAGATTAATAACTAGAGTAGATGAGAATACATGTTTACAAAATAAACAAGACATGTTGTCCCACAGTTGACCATCCGTATTGTCCCTGTGCTAATTGTCCCGTCTTTCCCGTACGTTTTATAGGATGTTCTGATGCTGGGCATACATAATTGGGGGAGTTAAATTAAATATAGGCTCTATTGATGATGATTATTGAACCGTGTCGCTTTCTGGAAGACGTAAAATGGTGGAATAATACATGATTGTTCGGGGATGTTGTTTTCTTCTGTTTTATTTACTTTGTTCTTGTTGTTATCTTCATCTGTTTACAGTCATTCGTCAGTCAATCAGGGAATCAGTCAGATAATTACAGCTCCATCTCCCTCTCTCTCTCTGTATGTATGTATGTATATGTGTTGTGTGTGTGTGTGTGTGTGTATGTATACGCGTGATTGCGTCTGTCTGTGTGTGTGTGTGTGCGCGCGCGCGCGCACGCGCGTGATTGTCTCTCTCTCTCACATATATATATATATATATAAACGCAGCTATCAAAATGTTTGCTATATTTGTAAAACAAATTGCAGCATTTATTCATGAGTGACTAATACTATGTCTGGGAACGAGTGTATGAAATATTATATGTAAATGATATAAAACATATTGTATTATGATTTCTTGTCTCTTCATTTAATATGACTAATCACTCTTTAATCCATTATCTGGTTGCAACTGATACATTATGACACAGGCTCCTACGGTATTCCAACAACCCATTGTTCTGAAGTCCAATATTCCGACAACCAGATGTTCCGACGGATTTACAAATGGCGTTGTCTTTTCGAAAACACTCTGATATCGAGTGTCTACTGTGAGGCGTTTGTTCCCGATTTGTTGTTGTCGTACATTGACATCAACAACAAACCACAGACTGCCGAGTGTCATTGCTAAAATATTGGAACAGTCTGTTTCTATCTAACCAGAACTAGTGTGTATATAGGAGACGGCCTAGGGTACGGACTTTGAATGTATCAGAGGGTAACATGACTAACAATCATTTACTAACTAGGACTAATATGTAGCCCTCTTGGATACTTTCATCTGGTAGAGTTTTAGGAAGTTACCAGAAGTTGACGATGGTACACATTATAACTGTTACTGTGGCATTTATTCATGTTATTTTATTGTATTGTAGGAGCTTAATACACCACAGAATAGCTAGTTGTGTAACAGTATCCGAGTATTACTGTGTTTGAGGAATGTTTCATCCTTGAGAATGGGACTTATAACTGGTCGGCATGTATCCCTAACATATATATATATATATATATATATATATATATATATATATATATATATATATATATAATTTTGTTATAACTGTATCAGTGAGTACTGGCTCGGAGAATCAAACTTCGTGCGGCAACCAGCTGCCGACACGTGACGAGAAATAACTCGGATTTCGTACCTGTCTTCTTTGATCCGTCGTTTAACAATCAAACTAATAATCCATTCAGTTCCTGAAATTAAATACATCAGGTAAAACATATACTTTATGCTAATGTAAATTGTGTTGAGAATTAATATTAAATGATATGAGGCAACATACGATTCGTGTGTATCCATACACGTCTATATACACGTCATCTTAACTTTCTACTTGTAAAACACTGCCGATAGATAACAATATTTACAATTTTCCATGTGATGTAACTAAATAGGATAATATCAGCTTTTAAAACATACTGGCTCGTTATGGGGGGGGGGGTCACAACAAACATATTGATATCTTGATATTCATCCTTTTTATGCCGTCGTTCAATGAACTGCCTTCCCACCGACCGTCATTCAAACTTATATTTCGTATTCGTTCGGGAGACACCTGAAATATTACCAGAGCCTCCGGGCCCCCCCCCCCATCGAACCCCCGTTATCGATTGTTATTGTCTATATATAGAAACATCAATCATCATCAATAATTTTAGAGCTCTAGTATTATTTGATATTCTTTTTGAGATTATACTTTATATTAATTGCGAACCCTATCTGAAGTTGTAATAATTTTTATGTTATCTAGTATTCACAGAAGAAAGAAAACTATTTTATATACTGTAAGGAAACATCAACAGTTTACTTAACAAATATACCGACCTAGGACCCCCCCCCTCCCCCCATTTCAAGTAAACGCGTCTATATTTCCAACCACCCGCTCACCCCCCAAATATATATATATATATATATATATATATATATATTATATATACTATATGTGAATGTGCATACCCGCCAAATATACACACAGACATTGATCATTTATCCTATACTTTGACACATTCACCTAATTCAGAGGCACATTTTCACTCGGTCACCACGTCGGACGTCATTCTCACCAATCCTCCATCAACTTGCCACTTCCAGATGAACACCACATGCTGAGGATATCTGATGATAAAAACTCCCATTCCATCGAGCCCATTAATCCTCTCCTCAGATGTTTATTCTCTCCGTCCTGATGTACGCCCCACATTCACCAGCAACACACGTGCCATGGAATAATGGCCGCTCCCTGGCCACTTAACGGTTCTCTTTCAAATTCAAACCGAGCCAACGACGGTTTGAGGCATCACTTCCGGCGACGTGCTCCGCGGCAAAACACCGAAGAAGAAACGTGGATAAATGTTCGCAGTTCCGGAGGGGGGCTTGAGGCGCCTCTTACTAACAAGCTGCGTACAGCTTCTGTAGCAGGCCGTTCTGTAAATCGGATGAATTCTTTATGGCTAATGTATCTCGCTTGCCACATGAGCTTTGTAGAATTTGTTTTCATCCCGGAGGGGACTGTGTCAAATGTTTCGCTGGCTGTAAATAGGATGGTAGATCGATTTTTGTATTCGTCTAGATATTAGGGCACAACTTCAGTGATTCTGCCATTTAATATGCCAGATAATTAGTGATCATCACTTGTAATATTCCAGATGAGCCCGTTTCCGACGTTGCAATATTTATGACGCTGGCATCATGGCAGAAGGAAACGCCACAAAGGCGCCATCTAGCGGTAGGTAAACAAGGGGTTTATACATGGTACATTTCAAATGGGTTTTCTGACAACAAACAGAACTTCTACTATCACTCATATCAGATGTAATATGATACTGTGACATTATATGTTTTGTAATATTTGTCATTATATAACGATATAGATTATTTAAGTCACAGATATTTCCTTGTTTTCTTAAGTTTCTTGTCACTGTAGCTTCACCTGACAGGCTATCTATCTGTATTGTTTGATTGGTTATCTATTTGTATGCCTCTGTCTGTCTGTCTGTATGTCTGTCTGTCTGTTTGTCTGTCTGTATGTCTGTCTGTCTGTCTGTCTGTCTGTCTGTCTGTCTGTCTGTCTGTCTGTCTCTACCTACGTACGTGGGTATATATAAATGTGTGAATGTTTGTACGTATATTTATATGTCCATTCTTACTAAATGAATGTTTTCTATTTATTATTTTTATTGTTATTTATTATTATTATAGTAACAGTGAATGACGATGACCCGAAACGTGGATATATTACCTTGTTCCTTGACTTTCCTGAGCTCAAGGTCAAACGCTCTCTGATTGGTCCAGCGAAGCCCGAAAATGCTGACGTCACAATCGATATAACAGATAGGTAGTTAATACTGACCAGTCTTTACACTGTTTATTGTTCTTGTGTGTGTGTGTGTGTATGTGTGTGTGTGTGTGTGTGTGTGTGTGTGTGTGTGTGTGTGTGTGTGATATTAAAACATGTTGTTACATTAATATTTACTGACACGATATAGAGCTGTTCCCATTTAACTTACAGTGACGTGTCACTTTGTGTGTGCTACTATGGCAAGAAGGATAAGTTTGAATATAAGAAGAAATTACCAGAAGATATTATTGCAAGCAAGTCAACTAGCAAGGTAAGATGAAATATGTAAAAATACATTCTGTGTGTGTGTGTGTGCGCGCGCGCGCGTTCGTGTGTGTGTGTGTAATTAAATATGCAAGCAAAACACACATATACATACCCGCAAACACACACACACACACAGATTAGATTTTCTCTACGAGGTTATTATTTATCTGTTGCCATTTATAACCAAAGCACTATGTTTCATCTCGACTTATGTTTATAATTAGTTCGAGATTTAATTTCCCAGATACGATTTTTTTCAGATTAGATCTGGTTCTATTATACTAAAACTATGCAAGGCTGAAGTAGCATCCTGGACACCGCATATGAAATATCTGATGTCGCGTCAATGACGTACTGCCTCGTCATAACGGATTACTGACACCGATTCAGTCATTAATAGGATTCGCTTGACATTCGCCGTCGGACTAGTTAAAGCCCCGTAGACGTTATGATATGTACAGACACTTGAGATGACGTTATGATGAAAATAAATATCCGCGTTTTGTGGTTAGATTCATTTAGGAAATTGTTGTCTGCTGTAAACCGTAATCTTGGATTAGAAAAGTATAGAAGCTTACTGACAGATGAATGCCCACACTCTTCAAAACCATGTTATTGGGCACCCCCCCCACACAAACACTCAAACACACACATATATATATATATATATATATAAGCAGATGTGTTTCTGTTTGTTTGTTTTTCTGTGTGTTGACAAAAATTGTTGAATATAGACTATGATTATAACTATGATATTTGCTCATTAAGATTTTTCCGTGGACTTTAAATATTGTAAATGTTGATGTTTTACGGCCACTTTTATGCACGAGGTAGACTAATTGGGCAGAGCGACCTCCAAAGGTAATGAGGCGAAGCAAAAGATGAAACACCCTTCTGACATAGTCCAACCCGGGTTTGAACCCAGCTGCTATAGATCTGTGGCCAACCAAGCTATCACATAGGCCTTTTAAAGCTTATAATAGACCTATATAAAGTGTCTGTGTTCGCTAAATAATACATTCGCCAGGTGGAAGCACAATTTTTTTAAATTATTATTCTAAACTCTTAGTTATATCGGAGAACATCTATATACAAGTTATCTGGTTATATGGACCGAAGGCTAAAGTAACCCTCTGCAGTGAGAAGCTTTAAAATCTGCTCGGAGCACGGCTTCAATCTTATATATATATATATATATATATATAGAGAGAGAGAGAGAGAGAGAGAGTAGTTGTCTGTGCACGTACACAAGCACTCACGTACATACATACTTATTCGTTCATATGCATACAGAGAAAGCGAGAATCCCCTTCTCTATCGTGTGTTTCCTGATTAATACTCCGGGTTTGTTAGTAGTAGTACTACAAAAACACAGGAGTTTCTGACCGGACGGACTAGCCAGTAGAATTATTATTTTTTAGTTAATTTATTTTGTGGTCATTTGGGGGTTTTATGGGTCATTTTGTTGCGGTGTTTGTGCGCAGAATTTCTCTTTGTTTGT
Source organism: Paralvinella palmiformis (assembly GCA_025642065.1). Classification (NCBI taxonomy): domain Eukaryota; kingdom Metazoa; phylum Annelida; class Polychaeta; order Terebellida; family Alvinellidae; genus Paralvinella; species Paralvinella palmiformis. The sequence goes on along the minus strand of JAODUP010000281.1, from coordinate 1,105,269 downwards.
CATTTTTGTATTACATTGTAAGTATAATGAACAAATCTCGACTACCAAATATATAAAACGTTTATAGTTCGAATAATTAACAGTCTACCAGAAAAAGAAACGTCACTTTGAAAGACATGGGGCGAGCAGCGAGCATATCTTAACCATCATGATGTTCGCCTCATAAAACATAGGTTTATGTTGATCATTACGTCTCAGAATATTACGACTAAAATCCAGATCTCATAACGCACACACGATAGCTCGCTGACTACTTCAACGCGCACTGGTCGACCTTCACCTCTTGTCGTATCCCGTAGCGGAATCTACACGATCCCTTCGTCACCATGGTCACGGTGTCGTCCTGGATTGTGACGAACTCCAGCGGTTCCCCTTTCCGACGTTCCGTCTCCAGATACTGCTCCATTATCGAAGCGACGTCGCCGCCGGTCGCCTTCAGGAACGAATTGTTGTCGCGGACGTTGGTAAACGTGACGTACACGGTTCCGGATATCTTCGTGGTGATGATGAAATCGCCGCTCTGTTTCCGCTCCTTGACCACTAGTTGCGCCTCGGCCACGTGTTCCGGTTTTACCTTGATGACGCTCTCCACGCCCCAAGTCAGCTCCTCCTCAAACGTCTCGCCCTCGCTATTGGTCAGCGACAGCTCCCGATGGTATCCGGCGCTCGCCTCCAACACCTCCCCGGGAGTCTTCAAGGTCACGCCGAGGTCAATGCCGCGCGTAAATCCCGTCTCCACCGACGTGCTGCAGGTGGATCGGGTCGTCTTTTCGGTGCGCATCGTGTACTCCTGCGGGTCCTTGGTGTTGTTGGTGAACTTCGTCTGGAACAGGACGCAGACGTCCGACGATCCTGACGCCGTAGGTGGCGTAGGTCTGGCCACGGGCGACGGGACTGCCGAGGCATCGTTCGTCTGGATTGCACTCTCCGGGATGGGTCCATCGACGAAGTTATCGTACGTGAGCCTCATCCAGGTGGTGTGATCCCGAAATTTGACGTCACTCCAGTCGACGGTCAAGTTGATGTAGGTGGATGACTTACGTTTCTCCTTCTCCCGGAGACGACGCTGTTTCCTTGTCGCCGTCCGGTCGTACAGACGCCACGCCCAGTTCTTCACCACCTCCTCCACGTTAACGAATGTTTTCGGCATCTCTCCGGAATAGTCGGCAAAGTCCGGTATCTGTAAAAAAACACAGAAGACTGTTGGTTAGTTGTTATGGCAATGTCGGCATTTTTCGACTTTTTGAATGAATCACAACTTCTATTATCATCATCAACATCGTCGCCATTATCATCATCAACATCTTCATCAACATCATCATCGATGTCAACAACATTATCAACTACATACTAAACATCTTTATATAGAAAAATAAACAAGAACAGTCAGATATAGGTTTATACAATATTTATGGTGTTTAGTAAAACTGCTTCGTGTCGTTTGTGGAATTAAAAGCTCTACATTTGGTAGAGCAAGAGTTATAGATAATAATAAATATACTACTACTTCTACATATAATAATAATAAAGTATATCTATTACATCGATATTTCAAAATCCTTCAAAGACGCTGTATAATATGAAGTATTTAATAGTCAGTTGCTAATAATATAGTTGAAGGATGGATAATAATTTACCAAAAAAAAGCAACCATAACCAGGTAAATGTTTGTAGTAACTACAATATAGCAATAGCAACTATAGTAACAATTGTTCGTATAGTACGTTGCTCTTTGTTATTAAAGTATAAAAGTTTCCCTATTACTGATAGCATATTACACTGTATGAGGACCAGAGTCACTAAGATAAACATGTAGATAGGTAATCTTAACTAAATCTCTTCTGTTTATTGGTAAACAATTGTCTTTTATCTCGCCGACAGCTTTGTTTACAACGTCTTCGCACAAAACCGACCGTGTGAAGAACGTATCATCAAAAGAGTCGACCCGCATCAGAGCTAATCCCTTCGTCCCCCCCCCCTCTCTGTCTCTCTCTCTCTCTCTCTCTCTCTCTGTCTCAGACGGAGAACGAAAGCAAACTTGGGATTGTTTGACGTACTAACACTTATCACCGCCATTACACATCCGGGCAACCGGCGATGGCGTGAGAAATGTTTATTAAAACAATATGGCCGACTTGGTTAAAGCATCGTTGTGCACTTAGTCGTTGTGCCCAGACTTGGTATTGCTATTGTTGCTATTGTCCTTGTTGTTGGCTGGTGCTGCAACTGCAGCAGTAAAATATGAATTACTGTCGGTAATATTGTAACATAATTAACCTCGTTGAGGAGTTATTGATATGACGTTTTTAATTAATCGAAACTAAACATAAGATGGCGACACCTCAGTAAAACACGAGAAGAAGCCACTGTAGCATGCTAATGGCTACATATTACTGATTACAATGAGTCATTTACTTTCTCAGAGATGTTTCGTGTTACATGTACGTGTACGTGTCCAGCATTTTGACACATTAGTTTCCCATCATACGTCACAAGATTGATTCTTGTTAGACAATGACTTTGTTTCTGACGGAGAGCTACAGTAATAAAGGGGTGATCTGATTGACCTGTCTCTCTGTCTATCTGTCTGTTAGCATGTCTGTTAGCCTGTCTGTCTGTCTGTCTTTCTGTCGTGCCAAGCTTTTACTTATTGCTAACTTGTATTTCATTTATTGGAGCGGTCTTGTGGCACGTTGGGGAAAACGCGGCATGACTGATCTTCAAAATTGTAGGATTGGATCTCTGTGTTAGCTGCTTCTCTGGAATGCATAAGTAATCGAATTTAATACTTCGATCTGACGATCATATTTCTCTAGAGAGTTTTCTTTCCGTCCGCCATATGTCCCAGGTCACACCGAGGTCGAGGTCAAATAATCATACACACACAAACACACACGCACGCACAGAGAGATAGAGAGGGCGCCCGTAGACACACACACACACACACACACACACACACAGAGAGAGAGAGAGAGAGAGAGAGAGAGAGAGAGAGAGAGAAGAGAGAGAGAGAGAACGCACACACATAGACACAGAGAGAGAGAGAGAGATGGGGGGAGAGAGAGCACACATAGACACACACACACACAGAGAGAGAGAGAGAGAGAGAGAGAGAGAGAGAGAGAGCACAGAGAGAGAGAGAGAGAGAGAGAGAGAGAGAGAGACCCATACACACACGCACATGCGCGCCAGCGCACACACCTATTGTGAAACACTGTCAACCTATTCTAGGTTTAAGATGATTCGCTTTAATAATGCACACACACACTCCTCTCCTTGGTTATAATATTCTTATTTACGAATGTAATATTGCTTATTTGTGTGTTTTAATAGCACCTTCAAACATTATCCTAACATCAACAATATCAGAATTTTTATGAAAATTTTCATTTTTGTATTCCATTCGTACAAATGACAAACAAACTGATACAAATATATTATTTCTGGTTCACAATAGCAAATTATAGACAGCGTAAAGAAACAGCAAATTATAGACAGCGTAAAGAAACAGCAAATTATAGACAGCGTAAACAAACAGCAAATTATAGACAGCGTAAAGAAACAGCAAATTATAGACAGCGTAAAGAAACAGCAAATTATAGACAGCGTAAAGAAACAGCAAATTATAGACAGCGTAAAGAAACAGCAAATTATAGACAGCGTAAAGAAACAGCAAATTATAGACAGCGTAAAGAAACAGCAAATTATAGACAGCGTAAAGAAACAGCAAATTATAGACAGCGTAAAGAAACAGCAAATTATAGACAGCGTAAACAAACAGCAAATAATAGACATTGTAAACAAACGGCAATTTATAGACATCGTAAACAAATGGCAAGCAGTAGACAGCGTAATAAATAGTCAGATTATAGACAGTGCAAATTATTGACAGGGCAAATAAAAGCCAAATTATGGACATCGTGAATAAACGGCAATTTATAGATGGCGTAAACAAAGTGTGAATAACTAGCATAAACAAACAGCAAATGATCGACAATGTAAACAACCAGATATTTAATGATAGTCCACGTGTAAACAGCAAATAAGAAACAACGAATTATAAATTGCTCGTTATATAAATTATAACTAGACGGTAGATCATAGACTGTAAACAAGTGAAAAGCTATAGATAATGTAAACAAATGAGAAGTCGCAAAGAAGTATAAACACGTGACAAATTATAGGCAGCTTAAATTATAGACGGCATAAACAAACTCCAAGTTATAGACGGCATAAACAAACTCCAAGTTATAGACGGCATAAACAAACTCCAAGTTATAGACGGCATAAACAAACTCCAAATAATTGGGGGTTAAACAAACGCCAGATTATAAACATCGTAAACAAACGGTAAAATAATAGACAGCGTAAACAAACGATAAATTATGGACAGTGTAAACAAGGGGCATATTATAGACAATGTAAACAAACAGCAAATTATAGACATTATAACGAAACGATAAATAATAGACCTTTTGAATAAACTTCACGCTATAGAATTCTCTAAATAGACGGGAGATTATATATTGTAAACAAGGGACAAACTGTAGACAATGTAAACAGATGGGAAATTGAAACAAGTGTAAACATATGGCATATTCCAAAGAGAAGGAAGGCCGGTGAACGTATTGAACTAACTAGCTGATTTAATTGAAGCCAAGCTAAGCCTGTGTCAGCCAGGAATCTACCTTAATCCCAGAACAGATGTCAGGAAATTCTTCCAGAAGATCGTTCCTCATTTACATGATCCTTGCACAGATCTCTATTCTACAAGAACCCCCCCCCCTTCCCCTCATGACCCTCCTCCCCCCCCCCCCCGTTACCGTTAACCTGTTTGTGAATTATTGGCCCTCTGCGTGCTATCTAATATATCATTTAGGTCACCATGACATTCGTAAAGAAAACATTCAATTAATTTCCATAATCAACCTTATTATGGGTCGAGTGTACAGCGACCACCTCAGAATTACGAAACGCGGTACGTCCCTTAAAATAAGCCTCATGCCATTGAAGTACACTTTATGCGTAAATCTCAGCGAATTTAAGTCCTTCACGAATTATCGAATTATAGAAATGGCTAAAACACGAAGACAAACACACAAAAAAGACAAAATTACAACAAGAAAAATATCGGACAAACTTTAATGTCGCCGTTACATTTCGAAGCAAACATACAATTATGAAAGAACCATATATCATCTGTAGTCGTATAAATGCAATTTTTTTAAATATCAAATTGAAATACTAAAATCTATTAATTATTCAAAGATTTTTTTGGCCAAACTGCTAGTTTAACATGATACAAGTGACCTACGGGGACGTTATATTTCATCTGGTCGAGAACATCTGCCGAAGTTTGAAGAACATTCCGAGCTCTTATCTCTCTGGATAGGAGGGGGGTGTCTCGGGAATCCAGCAATATTTTAACACCCTGGTTCTCGATGTTCTGCGAAGTTTCCACATTCACGAACAATATATTATAAAGCGAGCAGAAAAAAAGGGGAAATAATCGTCTGTAGCCGACTAGAGACAGGGATAGACAGCTGCTGCCACCTGGTGGTTAGCCAGTGAAACCGGCACAGGATATAGATGGCACCAGTAGTCCAGAAGAGTTCATTAATCAGCTACCAAACCAGATTAGCGGCGGTTAAGATAATTGAATCATTGGCACTTGTCATTTAATTGTTTTGTTAGATATTGGATAGAACCATCATGTTATTGCAGTATACCAATATATTTAGCGCCGAATTATATATATATATATATATATATATATATATATATATATATATATAAAAACAGCTAATTATACAACAGCTATCCACTTGGGTAATAAACTATAAACAATAAACTATCAAGGGAACCAACAGTTCGGCATATTTTACCCAGTTATACCCTAACAGCATATTGTACCCACTTATACCCTAACAACATATTGTACCCAGTTATACCCTAACAACATATTGTACCCAGTTATACCCTAACAACATATTGTACCCAGTTATACCCTAACAGCATATTATACCCAGTTATACCTTAACAGAATATTGTACCCAGTTATACCCTAACAACATATTGTACCCAGTTATACCCTAACAACATATTGTACCCAGTTATACCTTAACAGAATATTATACCCAGTTATACCCTAAAAGAATATTGTACCCAGTTATACCCTAACAACATATTGTACCCAGTTATACCCTAACAACATATTGTACCCAGTTATACCCTAACAACATATTGTACCCAGTTATACCTTAACAGAATATTATACCCAGTTATACCCTAAAAGAATATTGTACCCAGTTATACCCTAACAACATATTGTACCCAGTTATACCCTAACAACATATTGTACCCAGTTATGCCCTAACAGAATATTGTACCCAGTTATACCCTAACAACATATTGTACCCAGTTATACCCTAACAGCATATTATACCCAGTTTTTATACCCTAACAGCATATTGTACCCAGTTATACCCAACTCATATTGTACCCAGTTATACTCTAACAACATATTGTACCCAGTTATACCCTAACCAACCTCTCTCTGTGTACGTTTACAACACTCACCTAATAATAGTATACGCTATGCTGAGAGTAAACGTTCAATTATTTGTCCTAGCGTCACATACATACTAACGTCCATAATGATTGGCTAAGATATATGCGTACGTGCGCGCGTGTGTGTGTGTGCGCGTGCGTGCGTGCGTGTTTGTGAGGCCCCGCAGTGACCGAGATGCGCTGGACCCCGCATCCTTCTATCTATAGGGTCGACTCTACCAATCGAACATTGCACCATAACATTAGTACATCGTTTCCATAAAACTCTCTAACGAGTCTACAATGTCGTGTACAAGTTTCTCTTGTTTGTGTTTATTATAAAAAAATACGGTTTCCCTAAGATCGGTTCACTGCCAGACTGTTATAATCTTTTTTTTATTAATACAAGTTTTCTTATCTTCTAATCACGTCCAGACTCGGGCAGATATCGTCATAAAACTTAACAACCGATCCCTGTTAGACAGCCGGTCATTGAGCGTAACCATGGCAACGTACGATAACTAAAGAACGCTCCCCAGAACGTAAACGAAGTCGGTTCGTGGTTTGTGAATGATAATATTATCGTAATAATTGTCTCATTAAATGATGATCACGCCCTGGAGAGGCTTTTATTGACTGATTAAGGTCATTAATATGTCAATAGATAAATACCATCAAATATATGATGATCAACAGAGTTGTACTGGATCAGGGTGTATGTGTCGACGCTGGGTTAATGGGTTGTATGTTACATAATAAATTACTAAATTGAATTGTTCTCAACAAAAATGTGTGAAACCTACTGAAAACAAGTTTATTTTAATTGACTTATTGTATACTATAATACTAAGTTGGTTATGGTGATAGACAAGACAAAAGGCTTTCTCTCTCTCTCTCTCTCTCTATGTATGTGTGTGTGTGCGCGTGTGTGTGTGTGCGTGGATGTATGCTAATAAATTAGCATCATACGCCATAAATAGACAGCCATTAAAATATGGTAATTCTACATATTAGTTCCTCTCGGGAAATAAAACTGCTGTATGAGTGTGTGGGGGGGGGGGGTTCCTGGTGTATTTAATCAATAACTGGCGGAGTGACCATCGTGATAAATTTATTTATCGTTTTGTGGAGCTGAAGATACAGACACACGAACCCTGGTGCTTATTCTCACAAACGGGGTGCGAGGGGGGGATTTGCCCATAGATGATAAAGCCGAGAGAGAGAGAATGTAGACATTTTTTAGTTGCATCTAATCTTCAAGCTTCAACGAGCCACGGATCTGCTAATCTTCCCAGAGACCCTACCAGATATATATAACGACATTAGCCATGCTTTATCTAGCCGAATTGTCTGCCACAGATCATTCATTACAGGCCGCCATAGTAGGCTGTGCCACAGACCAGCTGGTCAAGGTGACGGATATACTATTTACCGGCGGTTGGTCTATATGCCGTTTCTTACAAGGACCATAAGCTCTGTCCGGGGTGAACCATTGCTAACTAAATTGATTAGCTCCTGGCTAAAGGCCACTAAAATGTGACTTTTAAGGAAGGACGAAAACCATCCTGGTCAGGATCTTGTCTCAGAGAAACGTCCGTAATTTATAGCAACGAGATAGAGTATGTCACCTTCATTGGTATCCCATCGCACGCATGCACCCGCGCACACACGCACGCACACGCGCGCGCACACACACACACATACACACTCATATATATATATATATATATATATATATATATATATATATATATATACATGCTTCCATTCACACATTTAGACACGTACACATAAATATACTGATAAATACTGACTCACGCGCACGCGCGCACACACACACACAAACAAACAAACACCTAAATAGACAGATATACGTGCACGAGGGCGAGAGCATACAGACACATGAGAAGAGAGAGAGAGAGAGAGAGAGAGAGAGAATGAGATATATATATATACGCTGAGAGAGAAGAGAGAGGGGGGGGAGAGAGAAAGATACGCTGAGAGAGAGAGAGAGAGATACGCTGAGAGAGAGAGAGAGATAGGCTGGGAGAGAGAGAGAGAGAGAGGGAGAGATACGCTGAGAGAGAGATATATACGCTGAGAGAGAGAGAGAGAGAGAGAGAGATACGCTGAGAGAGGGGGGGGGGAGAGATATCCAAAATAATCAGACGAATTAACTTCCGGGAATGGAATCAGCGCCAAATAATCTCACACCAGCAGGCTCCCTGCAGAACATGTGTTGCAGATCAATCAATAGGGGGCGCCACGTCAGGATACCAACAATGTTAGTACAGCTGGCAGGAGAGCAGGTAGAACAATACAGGGAACTAACTTGTTGGCTTTGTTCACCTTTAAACCAAAGTAAATATTGTACTTATAAACAACACAATATTGTACCCATAAACACAAATAAGTTTATTTAGAAATCTAGTTTATCGGCCACTGATTGAAAATTTTCAAACAAAACATTATAAAATTAAACCACTGATCCAGATATTAATTAGACTGCCCAACTTATAGCGGTAGAAAGGTGAGAGGTGGCGTCATCCCTCCCCCCCCCCGACTTTATCCATGTACATATGTCACCTAGTACATCGTCCATTGTGGTTTATGGACGTGTACACACAGATAATAAACTTGATAGAACATAATGTTTGACAATTCATCACTAAACGTACACAATAATTGCCTGTTTGGGATATTTGTTTTATCATCGTAAATTACATAACTACTATTAGCTAATGAACAAATTAATCAACACCTATATGTAATTAAATCAAGGTCAATTAATTTAGCCTCACGTTTCAGAGTAACCGGCTGGTAACGAACCAAAGAAACACAACCAGATCCGGAATTAATCCTGAACAATTCTAACAGGGATCATATCGATTCAGCCTGTTATAATGATCTATTAGTTTGTTAGCATTTTTTTTCTGTCAAGCATATAATGTTACTGATAATATAAGTTCAGTATTATTGTATTTAGTACATATGAGGGTCAAGCGGCCCTAGTATAGTTGTACTCCATTCTATGACGTAGCCCTAGAGACATTTTTAAATGATAGGCTGAGGACGCGGGTCACTTAGAGAACTCCTAGTGTTAGTATCCATATATTGTACTGTCACTGATAACAAGGTGTGTGTGTGTGCTGTGTGTGTGTGTGTGTGTGTGTGTGTGTGTGTGTGTGTGTGTGTGTGTGTGTCGTGTGTGTGTGTGTTGATTAGATAGATAGATTGATAGATAGATAGATAGATAGATAGATTGTGTATGTATGTGCTTGCGTGCGTGCGCGTGTGCGCGCATGTGCGTGCGCGTGCGTGTGTATGCGTGCGTGAGAATGAGTGAGTGAGTGTGTGAGAGGGGGGGAGAGAGAAAGAGAGAGAGAGAGAGCAGCAGCAGCAGCAGCAGCAGTACAGTGAAAAAAGCACGAACATAATTTGATAAATAAACATAAGTATAGAAAACTTTAACTGAACCAATGATTGGTCAATTGACGATCGTTCTCTAGATAACCTATTAATACAACTACAGCATATCACTGCTCCTAATTAATATAGGTCGGGTCATCATTTTAAGTGTTTCCTTTGTTTTACACCCATCATGCAATGTCGTAATTAAATATAAATTATCTATTGTTCATCTTCTGTCCACCTAGATGTAGTCGCACACCTCGGTATTTGCATATTCATAAGTTTCGGATGGGAGCAATTTTTTCTCTACAACATTTCATGATGGGGCACACAATGGAGTCTTGTGTATGTTCTTACTGAAACTGGAAGATATTTTAAATGGTCAATTTTTGAGGTTCTTGTGCTACTGCTAGTAGTAGTACTAATACTAGTAGGAATACTAGTAGTAATAGTAGTTATAGTAGAATAGAGGTGGTTTGTCCATGATAAATGTATAATGAAGTTTATAATAATAATAATAATCACAACAACAACAACAACAACAAGAGTGAAGCACTTCAGAAAAATTCCAAAGTATTCCGTTTCAAAACAATCACGTGACCGATCCTGTCGGCTACTTATGACCAACCTTACCAAAAATCTCTCTCTTGCGTCATAAAACATGTTTTAACGAAGTATCTGTGTCAATTCCCGACAATACCGTATTAAAGTGAAACGGGACAACAAAACCGAGCGCACAGACCAGCCGATAAATAAACTGGAAATACCCGCACAATACGCCCCATAACCGAGCCATATGTGCCACAACTGTGTCCGTGTGTCACCAGCTCGCACTCGTTTGATTCGCTTCACGGCTCGTTACCTATCGGGTGTCACGTATCTGGCTCAGAATGACAGGCGATATAGGAAGATTGAGGAATTTCATAAACGGCTCCGGAGAGTTGGAAATGACGTGATGGATGCGACAGATGACGATCCCGACAGAGACGGTGCCCCTCTCTGGTGGATTATTTTCGCGGAATGCGTTTTAGATTTGCCGAATTAATGTCAGGTGGTGAAGCAAAGGTGAAATAATCAATTGTTGAAGCTCGGAATAAATTGTAAACACCAAAACCGGGAATTAAAACTACTTACGTATTAAATGGGAACGTCTTATCCGAGTTCTGTCCTTATTTGGGATTTCAGTTGGATCATTGGTACACTTTATATCCGATTTCGCTTGAAAATCATCCGAAAGGGGCGTCGCTCCCGTCGAACTGTCGTCAGCGCAAAGATGGCGTCCGCGTTCGGCGAATTCCCGGGCGGGTGGAGCTGCGTTCGCTCGTTTCTGATTGGCCCGTCAATGTCACGTGTTGGCCGCCGTTCGCAGTCAGTAAATATAAACGAAACCAGGCCATTTGTGGGCTGCTTGCGTGTACTTACGCAATCCAAGATGTCTGTTTTCCGAAGAAACGAAGCTCCAGGTACCTGGTATACGACAGGCAGCCATATTGGATTGACAGGAAGATGGCACGCCAGACGTGCTGCGCATGCTCGTCAATAATGTTCGGTGCGGTTCATTGTTATGGCCGGCTAATATCCTGTGGCGGGAAAGCTGTGGTGCCATTTTAATAGATGTTGGAGTTCCAGATCTCCGGATGTTTACCGCCGCCATAAGTAAATGTGTTCAGTAGAAGGTCGGACAAGTAATAAGGTTTGGTACTAATGGGATGAGGTGTATCCAGCTGATGTTGACCCTTGTGAAGGTCAAACATCACAGTGTTGGTCAAATATAACCGAGCACCAGTCCAACTGGTTCTCTTTACTATTGCTCTGTGTGCGTGCGTGCGTGCATGCGTGCGTGCGTGTGTGCGCGCTGGTCTGTGTGTGTTTGTTTGTGTGCGTGCGTGCGTGCGTGTGTGTGTGTGTGTGTGTGTGTGTGTGTGAAATTGGCTCCAAATCTATTCCATTAGTTCGAGCACTTCATAAAATAGGCACACGAAATTATACATGATTACTAAATTGGAAATAATATTCCTGCAAAATAGATGAAAAAATCTCTAAGTAAACTAAATATATATTATATGAATATATATATATATATATATATATATATATATATATATATTGCATAATATAGCCTTTCTCAGTCGTGACGGATTAAACACTAATCCCAGCTTCCGAACTTCAAATTACACCTACTCGGATTGCAAAAGGTTGAATCAGATTCCGGAACAGCACACAGTCGCTTCCCAACAAATACCGACGTTCCTTGCTCATTCGAGTAGAAACTAGTCCTATTCCAGCTGGTTCGGTAGAGCAGCTGATGACAGCTGACAGGCCGCCCTCATCCCATTCTCCATTCGCTCGTTGGCCAACAGATGACAATTGTTTTTGTCATCGAAGCCATTATTCGCTGGTATCCGGTACTAAAGCCTCTTGGGTATTGGCTGTAACTACTTAGGGATTACGTTTAGGATGGGTAATGGTATCCTGTGTTATCACCGCCAGCCACCCTCCTCTGTAGCCCCGGCCTAATCAACGCCGAACACACTCGGCCTCGTCATGGGTCGCCAACACGTGGTCACTTATTATCACCCATTAAACACGTCCCCCCGGCGCGTAGTCGGGTCATCGTTGGTGACAGTTGGCGTCGCTAAGCGGAAATAATTTCGTTGTAACGATTACTATGAAGACCCGGATGATAGTGGACGATTTGCGGCCGTTCTCTCTTCATCATTTAAACTTAATTGGTTTACGTATACCTCTAGCTCATCTCGACGTCAGCTTAGACGTTAGCTCAGACGCCGAGAGAGGGGGGGGGGGAGGGATAGAGAGAGAGAGAGGGGGGGAGTGAGTGAGAGAGAGAGGGCGGGGAGAGGGTCAGTTAACAATATTCTACATAGGTCTATTCACACTAACGAGTATTATACTAGCTGTACAATAATTTCCTATATAATTACTGTTGTTATTGCTGTTGTTGTTGTTGTTAATAGTGTGTTATGGCTATTGTTGTTGTTATTGTTGTTGTTGTTGTTAATAGTGTGTTGTGGCTATTGTTGTTGATGATGTTGTTGTTGTTATTGGTGTTGTTGTTGTTAATAGTGTGTTGTGGCTATTGTTGTTGATGATGTTGTTATTGTTATTGTTGTTGTTGTTGTTAATAGTGTGTTGTGGCTATTGTTGTTGATGATGTTGTTATTGTTGTTGTTGCTGTTGCTGCTACTTTTGCTGCGGCTGTTTTTGTGCTTGGTTTAGCTAATGCTGTAGAAAAAAAAAAGTATTTTCTCGCAAACACTGTACTACAACTACTTCTAATGGTACTAATACTATTACTACATCAGTCGGCATAGTGACAGTAATAGTATCAGTAGTATAGATAATACCTGTATTACTCTACTATTCTCATCATCGTCGTCGTTGTCACCGGTTTTTATTGATACCTGCTGCTAATACTGTCATAACGTGTCAAACGCTTATACTTTCAATACGTTATGACAATTAATATAAGCATAACCGCTTATCATTACGTCGGTTTAAAATACTACCCAAATTAAGTGGGAATAACCCTAAGGGGCAAATTTTTTTAATTGAAAAAAGGCAGTTGGGATAATCGCATTTTTAAATCATATTAATGGCGAGATAAATCAGTTACTATTATATTATGAGCCGAACTGGGAGGTTCTGAAAGAACAAGAATCGACATTTTACGTAAATTATCTCTGGTCATATTTATAATGTTGTTTACTTCGAGTAGAATAAAAATAATCAAAAGAAAAACAATTATTATAAACTTTAAGCTTCAAAATAACAGTTAATGTCAGCGTCTTTTGTTTAATTTGTAAATTGTAATTACAGAATATTAGTTAATAGATCAATAATTAAGTTCGATAATTAATTTTGATTTTATTAATTTATCAAAATATAAAGATATCTTAAGATTAGTTCTATTTGTCTCTCGCTTTTCATTTGTACTCGTTGAACTCTTTTATAAAAGTAAGTATCAATATAAACATCTTAAATTTACCCCGAAAAATAGAGTAAAAATTAAATATTAAAAAATAAAACATATTTGTGTATTAAAACCGATATGAAGTTATAAATAAATCAAACACACACACACACACACACGGGGACAAGCGCGGCCACGCGTATAAACAATAAACACGTAATTATCTATTTATCAAAGGTTTTATTTCCTCAATATTAGGAAGTGATCTGTTAGATATTTCTTAGATGGTGTAATTAACTGTAAAAGTACAGCTCTTATTATTATTATTATTATTATTATTATATGTTACTGTGTTTTTAAACGTATTGTTCTAGATCATACGTTACCTAATAAATCTACTTGATTAAGAAAAACTCGAAGTAGAAACAAAGTAGAAACAAAGTAGAAACAAAGTAGAAACAAAGTAGAAACAAAGTAGAAACAAAGTAGAAACAAATATAGTAAAGAAATATGGTAAAACAGTCATATGATTAAGTACGGTTATGGATGTGGGCACAAAAACAATTGTATAATAATAATAATAATAATAATAATAATAATAATAATAATAATAAATATTACTTGAGCCGAGAGACACAATAGTATCTGACTAGATGACCTTAGTAATTTAACCTTGAAGGCCGATGATTTAATGAGTCACACAGTATAAGGTAGCGATGACTAATAGATGTATAAGTTATTAATAGAATCTAACAGGTAGCCGATGTACTAACAGGTAGCCGATGTACTAACAGTAGCCGATGTACTAACAGGTAGCCGATGTACTAACAGGTAGCCGATGTACTAACAAGTAGCCGATGTACTAACAAGTAGCCGATGTACTAACAGGTAGCCGATGTACTAACAGGTAGCCGATGTACTAACAGTAGCCGATGTACTAACAAGTAGCCGATGTACTAACAGGTAGCCGATGTACTAACAGGTAGCCGATGTACTAACAGGTAGCCGATGTACTAACAGGTAGCCGATGTACTAACAAGTAGCCGATGTACTAACAGGTAGCCGATGTACTAACAGGTAGCCGATGTACTAACAAGGTAGCCGATGTACTAACAAGTAGCCGATGTACTAACAGGTAGCCGATGTACTAACAGGTAGCCGATGTACTAACAGGTAGCCGATGTACTAACAAGTAGCCGATGTACTAACAGTAGCCGATGTACTAACAGGTAGCCGATGTACTAACAGGTAGCCAATGTACTAACAGGTAGCCGATGTACTAACAGGTAGCCGATGTAGGTTTTGAAGAATTGAGGTGATATAGTAATATTTTTGAGTATCTCTCACTAAGCGAGCTGCACCACTCGGAACTAGTTAAAGGCGATTAATGTTATAATCAGATATGACATATAACAGGGAGTTACTAATAGTATATACGAGATGTAACAAAGGTATGGACTAGAGTTACAATAGTATATACGAGATGTAACAAAGGTATGGACTACAGTTACAACAGTCTATACGGGGTGTAACAAAGGCATGGACTACAGTTACAATAGTCTATGCGGGGTGTAACAAAGGCATGGACTACAGTTACAATAGTCTATGCGGGGTGTAACAAAGGTATGGAGTACAGTTACAATAGTCTATACGGGGTGTAACAAAGGTATGGACTACAGTTACAATAGTCTATACGGGATGTAACAAAGGTATGGACTACAGTTACAATAGTCTATACGAGATGTAACAAAGGCATGGACTACAGTTACAATAGTCTATACGAGATGTAACAAAGGCATGGACTACAGTTACAATAGTCTATACGAGATGTAACAAAGGCATGGACTACAGTTACAATAGTCTATACGAGATGTAACAAAGGCATGGACTACAGTTACAATAGTATATACGGGGTGTAACAAAGGTATGGACTACAGTTACAATAGTCTATACGGGGTGTAACAAAGGTATGGAGTACAGTTACAATAGTCTATGCGGGGTGTAACAAAGGTATGGACTACAGTTACAATAGTCTATACGGGGTGTAACAAAGGTATGGAGTACAGTTACAATAGTCTATACGGGGTGTAACAAAGGTATGGAGTACAGTTACAATAGTCTATACGGGGTGTAACAAAGGTATGGACTACAGTTACAATAGTCTATACGGGGTGTAACAAAGGTAAGGACCACAGTTACAAGTGTTTCTTGGGTTAAAGATTTCCTTTAAGCAGCGGATGTTCTTAGGATGATAATAAGCAGCTCGTTAGAGGCAGGAGGCCAAAGGGTCAAAAACGATTTGTAACGGCATTGCTTGTTAATCGCATGACAAACATGATGAGGGTGGATATCATTATCAATTTTGAGTTTCAAGGTCATAAAGGTCACCAAGGTCAAAAATACCGTTTTCACAAGTTTATTTGTCTAATTAGTTTGTAAGTGCAGCCGAAGCATGATAATTGAAACACAATAAATAATTTGAAGCATTCGTCAAATCCAAATAAGTGAACATTTAAAAATCCAAGATGGCGGCCACTTTTTCCAAGATGGCAACCAGTTTTGCACTTTTGGACATAAATGTCCTGAGATTCATTCGATTTGAGTGATATTGGCGTCTATTCGTATGTTTTTGTATATGCTGAAGCCATTTGTGCTCCTTTTAGTCATTTTAAATATATAATTATTATATTTGAAGCCATTTTAACCCAGTTGTCTGGGCACATATAATTAGCGTACAGTAAAGTGCAAAGAATAAAGATGTCTATTGTCCAGATGGGTGGCAGCAATCGACTACATCTCATCCACATGCTGCAATGCACTATAAATTCTTATTGATTGGGGATCATCTGGCAGTCTTACGCTTTGACACGCAGCTGTATGTCACTGGTGCTACGCAGGCATCTTGGGTAGGGATACCTCATGTACTAGGTAACGGTCTTGTTCAGACTGCTGTCAGAGACGCTGCATCCTTATCTCAGGTCGTGGTGACAACTGAGGGTGGAGCATCTATGTGTTCTTTGTTTGCTTGCAACCAGATCTTTACCTGGTAGTTGGCACGTATTGCATGAAGTTCCAGGGTATCTCTAGTTGGGGAAACATCTTCAAAACCTTCTTGGTCTTACCAAACAGCTGCAATCTGGCATGGTTGGTGGTTGGCTGTTGCCGTGTGCCATATAGGTAACACACAAACTCTTCAACTAGTGCGAACTCTCCAACATGGCCAACTCCGCTAACATGAAGTGGGTGCTTCTGGAATGTTTTACAGCAGGACTTCTTCCCATTGCCACTGATGGCTGAAGTAGTGTCACAGCCTGTCTCTGCATGGAAGCTGAATAGGGTGTCCCTCACAGGTTGTGTAAGTCGCTGAGATACATCATGTACTGGGTAACATTTCCGCTTCTTGGCTGTCACAGGGATCATCCACACTTCAACTACAGGCATAAAGTCGACCATGCAGAAGCAGAAGGACATCTGTGTCTCTACAGATAACCAGTACACGTTCATATCCTCTGTCAGCTGCTTCAGCCGCTTCTTCATGCTTACCTGAATGTTTGGTTTAATCTCTTCTCGTTGACCTACATCTATAGCATTGATGAATCCGCCTCCTATCACCATTTCATATCACTCTGGTTGGTCTTTGCCTTTTATTATGATGACATTAGATATGAACCGGGCAAGATCGGCCTTGTTTTCATCCGAGGCAAAGAAAGTGTTCCATATCTATGTGAGTGGGACATGTGGTCCTTCAATCAACTTGCGAATTGGCTTCTGATTGTCCACGCTCTTTGATCGTGCCACTGCCTTGATTGAGTCCTCCCCTATATAGTGCATGCCCATCATTCAGCACACAGGTCTTCATCTCAGCATCTGGAACATCAGAGGGAGTGTGAAGTTCAGCCATCAAGATGTTGATCAAGTCTACCTTCGATGATGTGCCCATCTCTGCACCGGGCTTCGCTAATGATTGTGGGAATGGAAACAGCTCATGCTTAAGCACATTCACCATTTATACTGTTGGACCTGCAACGACAACATTGAGAAAAGCTGCAGGAACTGTCAGCTTTGATTGTTTTCTCTACATTCTGTGTAGTAGACACTTTAGCTTTGTACAGGTCAGCAAACGTCTTTAAGTGATGCTACTTTAGTGCATCACAGAACACTGTGATTATTTCCGTTAGTCGTTCCTTCACACTGGTGAGGACTGCCTGCATTCTTCCCTCTTCTGCAGTTAAGAGATCACTGACCACCTCACTTGGTGCAGTGTCTTTTGTTGCCAGGGACACCAGAGGTTTGTCCACATAGTCTCTGAGTAGGTATCTGCATCCTCTTCTGGTGAGTTGCGTAGCAAGCGTCTTCACATCATCAGCAACGCGACTTGTTTGAGATGGAAGACTGTCAGAACGGCAGAAAACGCTCTTCATCGTCATCTTCTAGATTAAAGAATGGCCGGGTTTGTTGTGAAATGCGCGATCGTTCTAACAATGTGACACAAAACCTATATCTGGTTTGGTCATTTCTTACGATGCCGATGATGATCACATTGATCCATTCAGTTGTCTGATCAGCAGGGACTTGATTGAATCGCCTTTTGGCCCTCTTCACTACAAAGCTTCCATCAAGAAACTCTGCATGGACCTCTTGTGCTGTCTTTTCGGTGATTTTCAGGTCTGCAAGGTAAATCGGCCCCCACCATGTATAGTTTATGTGGTCATATATTGTGAGCCAGGACAGCATCGCAGTGAATGTTTCTAGGTTTAGAATCAAGTTGTCATCCTTCTCAGATCTGATGAAATCCAGGAAGATCTCAACCATGCTCGTATAAGTTGATCACAACATGAAGTAAAGATTGTCACAGTGCGCTTGGTCATACTCCTCCATGAGGGCCTCCTCACTACGAAGTGCATCTCATAGTCTTGGCTAAAGATATCCCTATCTCTATTTGTACTCTACCCTTCTTTATTAGCAATAGCAATCACCGACTGGGACTAGGGATAAACATGAATAAATCTAAACAACAGTTAATTATATATTCAGACTAAATAGCCCCCCCCCCCCACACACACACACACACACAATTCATACATAAATCCAAATAGAGAGCAGATTAGAAGTATCCTTTGTTGAGGTTCATATTTGTGCACGTGGCCTTAACACTGGCGTCAATGTTTACCGGTACTTGAAAACTATAGGCTGGTGATTTCTAGCCATATAGGTTGTATTTAAAATTCTCCAAATAAAATTTCAAATAATTTTTATAATAAGTGTTCTAACGATATCAACGTAGAAAATGAAATGTTCTTGTAGGGTCCATTTTCTGCACATTGTATAGGCTAATAAGACCAAGAAGCACCCAAAAGAAATGAAGGTTGAAAACACCTATGATATTTGAAACTGTCGAAAATGGCAATCGAACCCGGAACCTGTTGATCTGTTGTACAGCCCGATACCACCGAGCCACAAGTCGTTAGAAAATGTTTCCACGAACCAATCACCTTGGTGGCAAGATATTCAAATTAATAAATTTTTGGACCAAAGAACTAGCAAGATAGGTGTCGTGATCCAGAACGATGTTTGACAAAACTCTAACAGAAGGAGGGAAGGGAGGAAGGATCCAAACATACAATTGTAATTAATTGTAATTGATACTCTGATATCCAAGTCCACTATGAATCAGTGAAAGATCAATAAATCCAGTCTCAAATTATCATATATATATATATATATATATATATATATATACAAACAATCAAACCTGCTCTTAACGCGCCACATAAGGAGACTTGCTGAAAGTGACATTTAGGGATGGACAGGTGGAGCTTCCAGACAGGTGGAACCACAAACACTTAATTAAAGGTGGAATTTCTATTTACCCAACAACATAGAGTACATACAATTTATTGTTATTCATGCATACACATACTTTATGCAGATTTACACGTAGATCTAATATATATATAATTAAATAAATAAAGTCATTTATCTTTCTTTGCTTTAGTGACGAATTCATCCTTATTATGACACTCATATCGTAGTGATTTATCAAGCCATGTGTCTCAATAACTAAGTGAACTAAGTCTTCAAAAGCTGAAAATCATTAATTTTATCAATTTAAACTCTTGTTATTTTAAATAACACCTAAAACCTCTTTAAAACGTCCAGATTCTGGCTGATAGTAATCCGTCGTGCTAGCCACCTAGCACCCGATCAATTGCACTTCAAACGAAAGGCGCCCTTTTTTCTAGGGCGCCCTACGATCGAGGTCCGTCCTTTACTAATAGATTTAATGTAAGACTTTTCAGCGAGTGATTTGTTTAGCTTCGGAACTGGTATCATCTATGGACGAGGGACGACTCTGTGGGGAAACAATTCGAACCAATAACCTGGATGTTTGTAGGGCAGTAATCTAGCGACTGGACTATCGCAGTGTCCAGTTAAGACAGTTGAAATAAAATAGTAATATTAATATTGGCCGAAATGGTCGCGTGTGGTCTGTAATTTACTGCTTCACCACTAGGACTTAATTCTAATTAAATTTACAATATGTAGCATATTCGGCGGAAACAATCTTGCTAGTTGTCTGAAAAACTCCTACTATAGTGCCATGACCGGGATTCAAACCTCCAACCATGAAGAAGAACGTCCAATGGGCTATAGAGATAATAGTCAATATTGTTCAGACTGTGTTTACAAGGTAGCCGAGACAACCCGACCAGTCATCCACGTAGCTGGATCAATATGGATACTGGTGAACGTTTGGCCAACTCATCTTTTATAACCATTCTAATATATCCGACTGTTCGTTCCGAAACTTTCTGAAATTTGTTGTTTTTAAGACGACATTAAAGCTCGTTAAACGGCGAAGTGTTCTGTTCTTCTTCCCTGGAAAGGTCGAGTTATCTGTACACTGTTAATGTTTTCTGGGTTAATAAGTTGCCACCTGTAGACTTCACAAATCACTTGATATTACTCCAAAAGTATTCTGGGATCGCGCACTACTTTTTCCCGCCATTACTCAAAACATGATTAATTATGTCGCACACCCACTGACCTGGAAGAAAACTAGACCGAGCACTCAGTGGCGTTCATTGACCTGAAATAAAACTAAACCGAACACGGCCGCCGATTTGATGGCAAACACGTCCCAACTTCTGGCCGGGCCAAAAAGGAACGCAGACTGCTAAAATCAGGTTTATAAACATGGTGAATTATTGTTGTGTCGTTGGTTGCATAAGCCGTGGGCGTGAAAGTAATACAAAAGGAATATCTTTTCATCGGTAAGTATAAGGAACGCATCCGTATTCACAGGTTCAAAACTCGAAGCGCAGCCGCTTCATCATTGTTTTTGCCCCGAACGGAAGTCAGCGCTGTTTGGTCAAGGCGGCTCAATTAAACACCACTGTACTGACTTCCGGTAAGGGCAAAAAGCAACGTTGAATCGGCTGCGCTTCGAGTTTTGAACCAAGGAATGTGGAACTTTATTGTGATGTGTGCATTATAATTTTGTGTGTGCAGAGAATCTGTATTACTCCTGTCCTATTATATTCCATCAAATATGTAAATGTCGTTTTATTCAAGTCCGTAGCTCTAGTAGAGTTGGGATCAAAGGCCAGAGACAGGCCGGGGGTTGTCGAACAAGCCAAATATAATAATAGTTAAGTTTAATTTCCCTATTTTAAATGTATTCCTTACCGATGAAAATATATTCCTTTTGTATTACTTCCATGGCTTATGCAACCAACGACACAACAAGAATTCACCATATTTATAAACCTGATTTTAGCAATCTGCTTTCTTTCTTCGTGCACAGTCTAGTTTTCTTTCAGGTCAATTATCACACCCGGAAAAAAAGGCTTCCTGGTTGTTGTCTATCTACATAGATGACTCAAAACAATTAAAAATATGTTATCGTATTAATATAACATTTGTTGTCATACACAAACGGACGACAGCTGGTCAGTTCAGTCTTTAGCTTATATTAATCCAAGTTGAAATTACAAGACCATAATTGAGATGACCAGACGATTTCAGCAGCTCTAATTAACAGATGAGAAAGTGTTGTATTTCGACATCTGATATTGTTATAAATACTAAAAAGTAGACGAATATGCTAATTTAATAAACATGGAGTACACTCTTTAACGTAAATACATGATACATATATCATCGTAAAATACTAAATCTTGCAACATAATGCAATGTCTCTCTCTCTCTCTCTCTCTATGTGTGTGTGTATGTATGTGTATGTGTGTGTGTGTGTTAGCACGTGACTGACTTAAATTTTCTAGGTATCCGATAGGTGTCGCTGTGTTACAAGTTTGCATGAAACCTTTGAAGAACATCTTGTTCCGATTTAGATTAATAAAAAATTATTATTAAGTCAATAATATAAATAAGTAGTCTCCTGAATATTAGCGGTCATCTTTCTGTGATGGACCCCTGCACGGGTCAACTCCACCGTGCGGCTTGAGCCCGCGGGGCGAACCAAAAAGAAAAGATTTTTGGCGGGGTGAGTAGCCTAACGTGTGCACAAATGTGGCCGTAAAACATCAATCATCAATCGACTGGAGCAAACACACGTATTTAAAAGATTTATCTTGGGATGGGGAAACACTGCAACTACAAATGGGAAAACAACTATTTCCAAAAAAGGATCTTAAGATCACGAAAAAATAATAAAATTATAGTATTGTCCGCCCTCCAAAGTGGCCGCCCTGTGAGGATCGCACACCACACGCTTGCGTGTTTCAGATACACCGATCATCAATCAGGCACATCCTGAGGGCTAATGGGGGCCTGGCTTCGATAAGTGCGGCCCAAATGTGGGCCGACATTCTACATGGTGCGGTTCTCTAAATAAAATTTCGTTGTGGGGCGAGGCGGTTCCGGGGGCCCAATCCAGGCGGGGTGGTTGTGGGCAAGAATTGTCAGCCAGCGCAGGACTCTATTCTTTGTGTGCATGGAAATGTGCAGCATGATCCAATTCATAGACATGATATACACGGATACCATTAATATTACACAACCTATTTAGATAAGCACATACACTGTCTGATGATTTTAATAAGCTAATATATTATGTTACCATCCTTTCGTCGTACGATGTATTAATAAACCAGACGATGTCAAGCTGCTTCGCAGAGCCTCTTCTAATTCTGAACACGAGTTCTACACGACGGCAATTGGATGTTGTGAAAGGTTTGTGGTTGTTGTTTTTTACATCGGTCCAGGATCAGATTGAAAGCTTACTTGTGGGGAAACGTTTAACACGTGAGTTCCAGCTGAATTGCAAGACGCCCTCATTTTTACTAGTGATCGTCTCAAGGCCTCATGCTGATCAACCTTCCTTGCTCATTCGAAATATTCAGCTGGCTAAAAGCATCGATATGGGTTCAATGATAAGTTCAAGGGCCTGGTTGTGTTGAGCTATTCTATTTGCTTCAACGTTATCAGTGTATCTAAAGAAATTGGCAAGTACTTCAGTTATCTCATGCCCAAATGACGCCTATTAAATTGAATTCAAAGATGGCTTCGAATAATGTGATCATTCAAATAAACCGATTTTGTCTTTGTGACAACATCCCATTCCTAACCCTTTGTATTATCAATTATTGTTCATTGAACTTACATGAACGAGAAAATACAAGAAACTGATAGCAGATGATACAATCACAAACATTACACGTACTAATAATAGTAGCTAGGTGTTTGCTGAAGATAAAACCATCACTCTACAGTACAGTTCTATTAATCATTACTGTCGCTTTTAGGATCAGATTTCCTAAAGAAATCCCTGCTGGATTACAAGCGTTTTTTCTCCTCAGTAAGATTCCGTTCGTCCAACTGCAGGACGCCAATCCGAACAGTTTCAAAGGTTTGTAAAGCCTACAATGTTTTCCAATGCTCAGCGTTTTCTACTTCTGCATTGTCGTCCACTTTCCGGTCATCTGGATCAGCAGCAGGATTATATATCTGGTCGACAATTTGTTCATCAGTTAACTGACGAGTAGTCTCACCAACATTGTCACATTCAATATACTCATCCAGATTACACATCTTGTTTCCGTACATCGACCGTAGCCTATGATAGACGTTTCTAAAATCGCCTTCAGTGTGAACTCTAAGGCAGCGTCTTCAATATTGTTCTTATTAAAGGCGTTTTTCTTTACAAATTTAGCTTTTCTATGGCAATTTACAATCGTAGTTTCCTTCGCGTACTCCGTGATGTTTTCGGGGCCACTATTGCATCCAGGATATTCCAAGGGAACTGAGCAACACCGTATTTCGTTAGGGCTAATCTGCGATTACCGAGTATAAACCTTTAAAGAAACTGTAGATTCCGGATGATTCCAACGTCCATAGGTTACGAGACATTTGTTGTATTTGGCGGTAAAACAGTAGCTCGACTTTCTCAAGTTCGATGGTATGACGTATCAAGCATTTGTCCACGACCATTGCTATCTTCCGGTTTGTCATTTTCATCCGTCTATTCATTTGGGTTTTTTTTCGGAAAAAATGACCGACGTCATCTTTGCATTCTTATTTACCCTTTCCGATAACAAGAAGAGAGTTTATGGGTACCATCACTGGTCTTAGACTGCTATTAGCCATGATATGCTTGGTCAGAGCATCCTAGACTTTATGCTTTATGACAGCAACATCCAGAACAATTTCATCTGGATTTTCAACGCCTGATTCTTCTAACGAATAGCATCCAGCTTAATTCTTTTCAGACGCTATCTACTCATCGACTCCCACAGATTATCCAGCCTTTCGAGCGTTCATAAGATCACAGCGCTCTTTAAACTATTCAATCCTGGAACTTTTTCACTTGAATGAGTAGCATATTTGCCCATCCAATCTGAAAGCAACAACTTCTGATGAAACCAAACGATCATAGTTTCATCTCCTTTCTCGTGACTAACCTTCCTGGTCCTATTTAGGGTATTCCATCGGGTGTCGCAATCCAATGAAAATTCCTTTCTTTACCCAAATTGATGGATTATCATAACAATATTTTAGAGATGCAGGTTTTTCGTTGTAAGCTCTGTTTGATACTTTGTTTTGGTCACCATCTCCGTTGAATGACTGATGAACGCATACAAAGCAATATTTAGACCATTTTCCCAGAACGTTCCCATGGATGGTTGAACTTTCCAGGAAAATTCCAACGGCAGCACTATCACAGACAACACACCAACTATGTTGAAATGAAATGGCTTCGAGGATTTCCGAAACAACAGGTTGTGTGCGAATTAGGCGATATAAAATGCATTATTTTTCATGATTCAGACCAGAAAATCGGTTCGTAAAAGGAGATAATTCTATAATAAAAACATTCGATTAAGGCAAGGTTCTTTTTTAGGAAAATCGAAAGAAATCAAAGGTAGCAAAATATTTCTTCGGAGCAATCAGCTGCATTTAAAACTGTGACGAAGTCTCCTAACGTAATGGGACGATGTCTCCATGTTAGAGGTGGAGTCTTCAAACGATAACTGGCGCGAAGTCTCCATGACTATGGCGAAACCACCAGTGACAAAAGTGGGTCGAAGCTCTCAGAAGTAACGTTTAAAGGGTGTTTCATCTTTCACTTCCACTCATTACCTCTGTAAGTTGCTAGTTCCATTTAGCCTACCGTGTGCACAAAAGTTGTCGTAAAACCAACATTTTACACGAATAAGTCAACAGTTCCTAAACCCAGTCAGTGTATCGTTATTGCTGAACAGAGTCATTTGTCTTACAATATTTATTACCAATACTACAAATAGATCATGGATACAATAGGAATGCCTCAGAACTAACAAACAAACAAACACACACGGCACAATTCTATAATTAACTAACAACTGATCGGTCTCAACTGCCGAATTACAAGTTATTTTTATCATCAACAGATCAGAACTAAGAGAACAACTACCGATTTTATCTTTTATCATAACAGACATAACCATCACAGTGTGCCATATATTAATACTACCAAATTAGTTTAAAGAGAAGAAACAATACCTGTAGCAGTTCCTCTTCACTTTACTAACAAACATTACAATACAGACAAAATACAGTATCATACAAGCTTGTAACGGGCCATCGAAATGCGCCATAAAATACTAACATCTACCGTAAACGTTCATTCCCATATCGACTATTTAACAATAACAACAAAGCTGGATATACATTTTGGGTATTAAAATCCACAGATATTACCGTCACCTCTCAACACACCATGTCGGATCGGGGTTCCAATGCTAAATTATGCAAGTTGTTTCATCTTTCAGTCTTAGTTTCGCTTCATTACCTTCGGCATAATATATGCACACAGGTGGCCATAAAACACCAACGTTCACAGCGAAAAGGCACACCTAAATGTGTGTGTGCCTAGTACAGCTGTCTCACTGATGAAACGTCTCATCGTGAACAACAAGCCGTCTTAGCTTCTAACTGCAACGATATTACTCAAACCAACGACTGCTAATTTATTGCATGCAATATTATTTGTTGCCGTCATTGTAAAAACAGTGGCTACACATATTGGTGCAATTATGAAAATGGCAAAAAATTGTAAAACGTGACAACTAAAAACTAATGTTATATACGCAACACATTACAAAACGCTGTACAGGACCATATATGAGATTACGTGTGCGAAAAACGCATTTAATTAAAAACAGTAGAAACTGCCAGCTATCTAGTCACAGCTGTGACATCATATAATCGTTGAAGATTTGAACAGACAATAAACAACACACCATGGAATAATTACATACTCCAAATTACACACTCCATTCTGTTTGCATTTGTCAAATGTGACTTAAACATTCTGAATATGTCACAAAAAGCAAACAAACTTGAATAAAACTGTAGACAACTGAATTGTAATATAGTGAACCACTAAACAAACTTTATATATATATATATATATATATATATATATATTATCAAATGATGCATCAAAATATTAATTAATCATTACTTAATATTGGCAGATATCTGGAAAACTGAAAGTATGATCATCAGCAGACACGAAACAAATACTATCAGTCATCACATTAAAAATATATCAGTTTGTAGAATCACATAAATTATACTGGTTGTAGGCTTAAAATGCTTAATAGCGAGAAATTACAATAAGGATAGCCCATACAAAATGCAGATTGCTCTCCACCCAAATTTGGTAGACATTTCACGGCGAATAAAACAGCATAAATTTTTACTGCTCTTTAAGCAAAATTGGCGTTAATCATCTGGAATGGTTTGTGGCATTACAGACTGACAAGGCTTGCCAAAATATCATGACAAATTCAAACATTACGAGTATGTCATTGTTGGTTACAATTATAGCCCGTTCCAATTATCATTACAGCCTCAAAAGAATTGTCTAATTATGACGGTCAATAGCTAACCATCTCGCTTATTGTTATACAGAATAAATGGACAAATAAATGCAATTAAACGATAATTGAAATCATTGATATTTCTTATAACACGATGTTTCCAATACGACAACAATATTTCCAACCTGTTTCAATTATAATAACATGATTATAACCAGATACACCATTATGGATAAGGATCGGAAACCCTATCCATGTGACCACTAAAACCGTGTAGACTTTAACAAGGTATAAATAGGCTATATGTGATATAAAACATCAAGCAACAACACAATTATTGTTTAACAACAAAAACTGTGTGTCTCACTAGCTCTGAAAACATAAACACTGCCAATTATATGACAACAAACAAACAAACAAACAACACCAGCACAATGAGTATAGAACAGGGTAAACCTGGTTTATAGATTCCGGAATAGACGTCTATTGTCCTAAATTTATTATTTTGTGACCTATAGACAACTGTAGATAAGTAATGAAGAGCCTTTTATGCGGTCACTTTTCTGGCTGACTGTTGTTTTTCTCGGCATATGACTACAAACTCACATTTTACCAGAACAATAAATTCTTGTTGACAATTTCCATCGCAAATACACAATCACAATTTTAAACGGGTATCACACATACAACAAGAATTTAGATGTTGGCAAAATATGGGTCTAAAGAGAGAGAGAGAGCCTACTTTATCAAGATAAGTTATAGACAATGAAGTTTGTATCAATATAATGTCAATTAACTGTCATTGTTAAGTAATATATTTGCACACACTTATATATATATATATATATATATATAGATAGATAGATAGATAGATATAGTCACAGAAAATAAGATTGTTTATTCTCGGAGGGGGGGGGATAAACAACAACCCAACCAGCGAACACCACAATGATGTACAGTTAGTGGTCCTCGTCATCATGTGAAATAACACAGTAACAACCTAAATGAGCATTGTTAATGTGATACAACTGCCGCAGTCTGATATGATTATTACCAAAGATGGGGAAATACCTAAAAATATCTGAAGATCATACGCTGCAATAACCTGTACAAATAGTACATCATAAAAAGATAATTAAAGGCTACTCTCATAAATGTTAATGATATATATAAAGTTGACAAGAAAGAACCGTTCTGAATGCTGAAAACCAATTCCTGGTGTTAGAATAGCAGATGTAATGTTACACACCCTAGAATACTGAGCATATTTAACACGGCATACTCTCAACAAATACTGAGTTATACAATATGGGATACATCAATCTATAACTTAAATATATATATATATATATGGTTTGAAGCTGCAACTGATCTTATACAACTAAGACAATAATTGGTCTGATCATTTGCATAGGCACACAAAGACTACTCTTGGTCTGTAGAAAAGGCAAACCACACTCACTGGATCACTGGAGCAGTCAAGATACGGTTCACTGCGTAGATCTGTATATACGTAACTGTCAGCATAGCTTTCTAACCAGCGAAATAGCCAAAACAATTCACAGACCAGTGGAACAGCCAAGACAGAGTTCACACAGCTATAAAACAATACAGACATAGTTCATAGCAGCAGATAATCCTAATGGTTCACGTATCAGTCAAATCATAGCTGAGAGATCAATGGAAGCTGTATCTTCTATCTGTGTGCAATCTAAATACCTTCTTATAAAGTTTGTTCTTAATAGTCAACGGATTACCTTTAGAACGTGAAAAGAAACGGTCATCGTGGGTTACGACACACAAGAGGGATGAATGTTGGGAAACGTTTCCAATTTGTGATCATTAAACGGAACGACAAATATAAACAAACAGTTCAGCACCAGATATATGACATCTGTTACAGTTGATAGTTAGTATCGGTGTTAGTGCACGAACTCAGCTTCCATAGATCACAAGTTAATAATAATAAACAACACTATATGATATGAATCATTGAGGCAAACTATGAGACAACAGATCGTCAGATATATGTGTGTGTGTGTGTATATGTGTGTGTGTGTGTATATGTGTGTGTGTGTATATGTGTGTGTGTGTGTATATGTGTGTGTGTGTATATGTGTGTGTATGTGTGTGTGTGTATATGTGTGTGTGTGTATATGTGTGTGTGTGTATATGTGTGTGCACAAAGCCTGTTTATTTGTAATACCATTAAGAATAACTGATCTATTCAGCTAAGTGTAATCATGCCCATATTTCAGCTATTTATTTTATCACTCTCTACTCCATTACAAACTATTCGCATATCATTATACAGCTAATATATTATGTGGATCATTTACTTCTAATACGGAATAATAATTATATCAAGTAGAGCAATAAACACTCGTATACACCACACTACATGTCTAAAATGTATACACAGCAGAAAACTAGACACACTTAATGTGACATCTGGTGTTTGTCTGTGCACACGTCTGTATGCGTATGAGATGTTATTCTAGCACATTAACAAACTTCATGCTAACACTCATACAAATCAGTGCCTGCATCGTTTCCTACGCACAACGATAATGGCTACTCCCAGGCTACAACTTGTATTTAAATTTATCCTTCATATTACGACACTGTTGTAGAGTTTCGGCGTGGAGTTCATCGGCAGAAAGGTCACTCTTGTCTGTTCCTACAGCGGCCATCATGGACGCTTCAGTTACTCGTAGGAAAGGATTATACGTCTTCTCCTCAGCTAATGTAGAGGGACTCTGTGAACAGATGGTTGGACCAGTTAAAGACGATGAGTGATGTGTCAAAGAAATACAATTAATTTAAGATTATTCCTAGAGAATACAGATATCTTAGCAAATATCTTACAAAACATTAAAGGTCACAGGAAAAGGTTTCACAAATTAGTCAAAATGTTAGTGTTACATATTAAAATCAATTTCAATCAGATAGATTTAATGTTTTTGTAAAAGGTTTATTACAGCGGTTTTACAAGCATATCACATGCCCAAAACTTTAATCGAGAATCTTCGGAAAACTTCGGAATGCGATGTCAACATAGTAACAACATACCACTAAATATTACTTACGGTACACTTTCTACTTTTTCTCAGGTCTTTAACTAACTGTAGCTTTTCCTTAAAGTAAACACATATACTGTATAGCATATCAAAGAAATATTTAATATTCAAACACATTAATATACT
The DNA here is from genome assembly GCA_025642065.1 of Paralvinella palmiformis. NCBI lineage: Eukaryota > Metazoa > Annelida > Polychaeta > Terebellida > Alvinellidae > Paralvinella > Paralvinella palmiformis. Next base: position 1,074,844 of record JAODUP010000281.1, on the reverse strand, counting down.
AATTTATGCTGATGTGTCATTCAATCATGCTAACACACAGCCACTCAATTAAACTACTGTATACCAAAGACCATTTCAGTCACATTTTATTACACACTTTGAATCAATTGTTGGATACTTCCAAAACAAAGAGTTCCTTTCTGATCATTTCTAATGAACCAAGTTACAGACAAACCTGGGCACTGCGATTATTTGGTTCCAGGTGACACGCAAACTGGAGATTATCCTCAGCATATTCATGACCTAGCAGGAAATACAAAGTTTAAGATACACGTCTAACATGTATATTACCATCACAGCTGTCAGCACTTGATAAACAGAAACTGGAAAGAACAACAGAAAATCTGGAGAAAAGAAATATAATTTAAACTATATATATATATATATATATATATATATATATATATATATATAATTAAAATATATATATATATATATATATAATATAGTAGCTGATTAAATGATCATGAAATATGTATTTAATATTGCTAATACCAGAGTATACTCCACAAATATTAGACGTTGGTCTGATATGAATCAGTTTCATATATCTTCTGCAAATATATTATATCTAGAAAATATCATAATTATGCATTAATATAATCACATATATGGTTTGTAGTCACACCAAAAACAAGACACCAAAAATGAAACTTTTCCATATATATCCCACTGCAAATGTTGCAATATCAAAACAAAACTGACTAGTAAACTGCAAGATTTGTATAACAAAATGCAGAGCAATATTCACATATTTTATGTTTTGTGTATTAGTGGGAAAGTGAAATATCCTTACAATAGTAATGAATCAGGAGCAATTACTTAAAGGAGACTGCATTCACACAGAATACTGTTTACTGAATATTCATTATATATCACAAATTAAATAATCTAAAATGACAAATGGTCAGGAAATACAGCCGAATGCAATAAAAACTTCCAATGTTTATCAATTTTCCTCTAATCCAACCTAAGTCAGTGTTATCACTTTGTGACCTGGATTGCCACAGTTTCATTTCTTAGTAAAAACATTCCTTTTGAGCTTATTTCATAATACACCTAAAGAAAATTATATATATATATATATATATATATATATATATATATACACACACACACACACAAACACATGTAACATTGTATTCTTGTGGTGTCTCAGTGAAATATTAATCAGATTTTAGGTTTGTTGGATTATTGAAGATCAAATTAAATACTATCTCCCTGTATGTAATTATAAAGGTATTTTCTACAAAAACAATCAGCAGAAAAGAAAAAAAGAAATAAAAACTCTCTGTGGAGGTTTTTAAATTTCAAATATCAGCTCCATTAGATTATCCAAGATTAGATTAAAAAGTATCTCAATATATGTAATTAAAGCTATATAAATGATCAGGAGATATTTAGAAAACTCGATCTATAACATGTAAATAAAAGTTAAAATACCATTAAACATTAATAAAGAGACAGATTATAAAAGGATGTGCTAATATTTTCTGGGATCGGCGAAACACTTCTTCAAGAGCCACAGGACAAAATGGGTTGATGAACTAATGGCAATAAAATGATATGAACTATTATTACCTGGCCAGATTAGTGTGTCATCAGAAAGTTGGAGTACTTTCTCCAAGGAGTTCAGCATTGTAGCCGGTGTACTTTCAAACATACGACCTAGAAAAAAAGAAAAAGAAATTAAACCGGGACCACTGTTTGGCATCCAGGTGTACATGTTGTGACATAGATAACACCCAAATATTAATATATATATATATATATATATATATAAAAGAAGAGGAGCACCAAACACAAGAAGACAATCAATAAGTAAATAATAAGATGACAAAGAATTAGATTCCCTTTAAGAAAAACACATTCCACGGTTCTCAAACGTGTTAGACTTATTTACAGCTTTGATTATAACTACCACTGACAGTAGTTAATATTTTCAAATACAGTGAAAAGTAAACTTAGTCGATTATACAAAGTGGCGAACTGAAAGCACTTTTCAATGAATTCGCAAACTTTTAATGCGCAAAGATACACCCATATTTCGGAAGAAGTGTAACGACTGAATTCCTGTATGCTCATGATTAGAAATATAGATCTATATGTCCAAATTCCAGGACTTTTAAGGACCTCTACAAAAATTCCAGGACTTTCCAGGCCTGGAATCTGAATTTTCAAATTCCAGGACTTTCCAGGTTTTCAAGGACCTGTGTGAACCCTGTATGATAAGACAGGATTGTATTAAGCTGATATTCATAATGTATGAACTGCATTAGTGATATGACATACTGACCAGCTCCAGCCAGAAATATATGATCCCCAGAGAACAGACAAGGTGGAGCTGAGAATGGTGATCCTTCTAGCAGAAACACGACGTGCCCCACAGTATGCCCTGGTGTAGTGTAAACCGTGAACTGCAAGGCTCCAAACTCAAGCATGTCATTGTCAGCTATATCTCTGCAAAATTAAGCAAAACTGTCTTATAAAAAGTAAAGGACAAGATCTGTATAAATATATATTATTGTTAAATATTATTGTAAAACAAGTAATGTTAAAAGAAGACTATCTATTGTTCTCATGTTTAAAAATGGTAAACATTAATCAGATGAATTAGGTATTGGCTATTTGTCGAAAAGAGCTATAAATCTTTTTACAAAAGTGATCCAGAGCATATATTTTAATAAATATGATGATTTACAATTTTTGGAAAATCTCTCAATACCACGGATATAACTGAGTTGAGTTGTTTAGACTAATAAAGACAATAACTTTTCATCAAAATAAACATAACTATCACAGCATTCACATATTAGTACTATCAATCTATTTTTAAAAGAGAAGAAATAATGCTTGTAGTTGTTATTCTTTAATCCACAAACAAATATTACAATACAGACAAAACAAACTATCATACAACCTTCAGTTGGGTTGTATAGCCTTAAAACTATATATATATATATATATATATATATATATACACACACACACACACACACGTCTTGTTATTGGCATTAGAAGCTTAAAAACTTTAGCTATCTATGAAGTGTGTCATGCATTCTTGGTCACTCAGAGAGCTACATAGCTGCCAACATTTGAAGATTGGAATGAGCAATAATTTTGCATGTAATGTAACTTACAGCTAACCTGACACCTCCCATCATAAAACCATGTAATTTATCGATACCTAAATAATTTAACATCATAGGTATTCTTTTGTAAAAACTTCAACTGTTTTTTTCATTTAATCAGATTTGTTCCCACATTTAATAACAATTAAGTCATCATGCACAAGTCTGTACTTTCAGTACATGATTACCCTATATATTCTACATTATACTAAAATCTTCATAGGATTGCTGTATTATTTATTATCATAATATTAACATAAAATGGAAAAAAAAGACAGTGATCAAACAAATAAACAGGAAAGGGACAGAAAAATCCACCATATAAACAAGGCCATGTGCTTTATTTACTGTAAACAAAGATAACTGGCCCATCAGGAGATAATATTTGAGTCATGTGACCATCATAATGCAAAATGGATGTTTACCAGCCAAGATTTATAAATATGACATCTGAAATGGTTACAACAGTACATTTTGGCATTATTTCAGATTAGGAAACTATTGGATGATAAATATTTGTCATTTATCATGACCCATTTTCTGCTGAAAATCAGTCCAAAATCCAGCCTACAATCAGGAGCAGTACTTTTTAGCGATGGCTGGTGAGGTATCAGCAAGGGTGTTAAACCGCGACACTTTTTCTATCGCGAAGAGCTCCAAAACAGCGGGAAATAATTATATCATAAACAAACTAGAGACTACCGCATATCTTACCTCAAAATGGCAGTAGCCCAGTTAGTGTTTTAGACTACTCACTAGCCTAAAGACAAAATCCACATGTCCCGATTTTTCCAGCCCTGGACCACTGCCATATTATTTCGCTATCTCTGTATCAGAAAACATTGTACAAAAGAGAGGATCTCCTGCATAGGTAAAATACTTCACCCAGACAAAATTCAGAGCCCTCCTGGATAAAAATTCACCATTCCGATCCGCTGGCTTTCAAGCCATGCGGTCTAGAGCAACTGCTGTGTGATGGACACCACAGAGGCTGAGCTGAACAAGCGACGGCCTGGGGATACTCCCCAAAATACAATGAAGCAAGTGTAAGGGCGTAACGAAGAGCAGAAAATCGTAATGATTGGCAGCTCTGGGGTTATACGCAGGGCCCTCTCGACCAATTTAAAAACCGTAAAACTTCTAAACATGGCAGATGCAACCTACAAAAGGACAAAATGATTACTTACGACAATCGTTACAATGGCTAAAAGACAATAGCACAGATGCTCCAAGATTGTGAGAGAAATTCCAATTCGTGCACACCCCATAAATCACGTATAATTAGGAGGTTAACTTTCACAATTCATACAAATTTGTATTAGTAAAACCAAAAAACACCATGTAAAGTAGAAGTAACTATTTTACTTCATGTTATGTTACACGTCTAGCCATAATATTATAACTATTATATCATTAAATTATTTATGACTTAACAAGTCCGCACATAATATGTAGCTCACTAACTGTGTATGGTCTGGAACATTGTCAACTGGATTTCCATAGACACGAATTCCATCATATCGCCTCTTCCATTCTCTATTTCCGCCGCTATGATCCCTGAAAGAGAGTCCAAATCTTACACTGACAGCACATCAACATTAATAACAATGGACAGTAAGTTGCATCATATTATCGTATACTTCAGTGAACATGTCAGGGTTTTAATTTTGTTGACCAAAAAAGAAATCTAAATTCAGGGTTTTTTTAAATTCCCAGCAGCGAAATAAGAAACATCTATTAAAAGTTACATAATTATGGAAAAACGGTAATGTAAACAGGGGTCAGCCAAACATCCTATTTTAGGAACAAAATCAAACAGAAATTATACAAATTGGTGTTTAGAAGAACCCTTAAAAACATGTGTTTTGAACAGCATCAATAAAGAAATGCCAAAGTCACCAGAACTACCTACAGTCTAGTTCTCCCATTAATGTGGTGCCTGAGGCCCACAGGACATGCCCCCACACAATACGATATGATGTACAACTTTTTGCCAAGCAATTTCATCGTGTATTTTCTCCATTTGAGACCACAACACTGCACAATTTAGGAAAATCAAGCAATACTTTAATGTAGACGTAGAACAACTGATTTAATTCAGTTGAAATGATGAAACATAGCTTGTATTACATCTGGTTCATTAGTATAGTGAACCACATTATAATGGAACCAGACTATATTTCAATAATTCAAAATATAATAAGTAATATATATATAAACAAATCAGGTGCTATACATGTTAAAATACAGCACTGTTAAGATGATATTTTACGGCCACTTTTGTGTACAAGGTAGGCTAACTGGACCGAGTGACCTCCGAAGGTAATGAAGCGAAGTCAAGGATGAAACAACCTTCAGATGTGCCCACACCGAGATTCGAACGCGGGTAATAGTGATCTGTGGTCCAACGCGCTACCGCTAGACAACGGAGGCACCCCACCGCACTGTTAAGAGGCTAAGTTAAAAATTGCATACATCCACAAACACACACAAATAAAATGGGCTACAAGTAACTGATACCGATGTAAATTATATGGAACTCAAGATACAAACATGTAGTTTATAATAAGAGTCTTCAAACATATTTACAAAACAAATGAATTCTGACCAGAACATTGACCACTCCAACAATTCACTATAATACCTACAGATAGTTAATAAACCAAACGTTACTGACCAGTGTTTATGTGTACAAAGTATTGCAGTTGGTGTTATCCTTTCAGCATCCAGCACCCTCTAGTGATAAGTATATAAAACAATTAATCATCAAAATGACAGTTGCATGCTTATTGTGGGGAGTTAGTTAATGAGTGAGCAGACATGCAAGAACAAAAACGTCACCAATGCCTCCAATTCGCCGCATCTTAGCTATACATTTGTGGTATAAATCATTTTACGTTAGCAGCAAACTGAGGTAGAGCTCACCTGAACAGCATTTGGTTCAGAAGGATCAACCAGTACAGATATGTTGGACCTCTCGTCTGTTATTAGATAGCTATAGTTGTCCAATGACATGGCAATCGGCAAAATCCTCAAGCCTGGGTTATATGAAAGTAGACAAAATTAATAACAACACTTTACCGACGGCAACATTCAAAGCTAGTTTTTGACCAAACGTCGTACAAGCCAACTTATTTCTTGGCTTCTCAGATCAATATGTATGTAACATTAAAACAAATTAATGGAATTACTATTATTTTCATTACTATACTGAAGAAATAACAAAACAATTGTCTAACACTTAACCTACATAAACTCCTATATACAGTAAAAGTTGGTTATAACAAAATTCAAGGGGACTGGGAATTAATTTCATTATAATGGTACTTCATTTTATTCCAGTTTTCAAATTAGTTACCATTGCATGAGCGATAATTGGCGAAAATAACCCTGTTTCATTCAGACAGGGAGCAAATGCGTTCCCAGTCTCTGATCAGATGATAAAAACCAACAATTAATTTCAGATTCTCCTTCATGATTTTACATGAAAAAATCTGTTGTGTATCAGGCAATGATGGAAAATAAATACTCAGTTTTGCAAACAAATATGCATGAGCTTTTCTCAAGGCATCCTTGTTCTTCAACAATGTTGACAGTGTGCTACACGGAACACCATATTATTTAACAATTTGAGTCTTAGCTTTAACTTTTTGTCAACTTCGTCAAGAACTTGCAACTTCGTGTCAAGAGAAACTGGTTTGGATTTGCTAGCCACTTGGGATATTTGATTACTGATTGCTTGCTTTGTATTTTGCGGAGAATTCCCAGGCTGTAGCTTATTCAGCACAGCCTCTATGTTGGAGTGGTTGAGAATATCTCCTCCCTCACCACTCAGCAGGGGAGCAGTACAGAAAGATGGAGCCAAAATACCCCAAGGTTGGTCACCGCCAGAGTGTTTGATGTCCTCAGGGGGTCTTTAACATCCGCCTTTATTTTAATACTGATAGAAAATTATCTCTATTTAAACAGGTTGGCAAGCCAATCAAAAGTTTGCAGTTTATCGTATGCCACAATACCATTTGAAGTGACACATGTCACATTGGTTGTTACATTTACGATTCCAACGATCACAACAGTAGCTGGACTGACTGACAATTATAATTTCAAACATCATATTTTGTTATAACCAGCGTGATTTATACTGATTTTATGCTGTTGGGTACTGAAAAAAATCACTTCCCTCTAAGCAAGTTTTCATTGTGATATTGGTATAAATTTTGTTATATCCCAACCTCAAATGCATCAATCATCGAGACGCAGCACTCCTCTACTAATGAGTTGCCCTGTGATAAGGTGTTAGAGGGAAAACTGTATATGTTTAATATCTTTCAACAGAAAAGGTTATTAAAACAATCTGTGCATGCATTAATGGTATTTGGGAGACTGATTTGTTTCGTATATTAATCCCTTATTTTCTCTTGTAAGTTCTTATCTTATCAGTGTAATATTCTAATTTTGCAGTTCACACAACTTCCTCTACATTCTTAATCTTATATTGGAACTCTGTTTAACATATTATAATACCCTTTTTCAGTACGTGAAATTTGACGTCGTTATGCATAATAGATCTATACGTTATGAGAAGAATGTTTATCTAAATCAGTGAGTTGAATGACGGCCAAAACGCTCTATTTGAATCTAGATAGGTCTGCAACCCATCATCATCATGGGTCCCATGTAGTGATGTACAGAACATGGGTCATAGGAAATGTTGTAGTGATGTACAGAACATAGGAACAGTTTCTTTACTATGGAATTGAATGGAAGTTTGGCTGGACCAGCTAACCACTTCGTTTTAACTTTAAGATACGATTTCATTATATCCTAGTTATTTATAACCAACTTTTATTATACTTACTAAATCTACATACCTAACATTGTTTATTTTAGCAACATCAGTTTAGAACGTAAGCAGTATTTCCCCATCTGATATTCACATTCATACATCTGCTCTCTCTCTCTCTGTATATATATATATGTGTGTGTGTGTGCACATACATAATAGGTGCTTGTTTAACATTTACTGTGCTCATATTTTACCTATATGACAAAGCTCACCATTAAATACTGTGGGTTCAATAAGAGAATGACCCTCCCCCTGGTACTTCCTGTATGCTTTCCTTACATCATTCTTGTAATACAGTAAACCTAAACGCGTATTGGTATACAGTGCATACCTGAAAGAAACAAAAGCAAACATTGCTGTGAGATACATGTCAACAACAACAGACAAATCTAGAAATATACCCATCAGAATTTTTTATACCCACATATATTTCCAGCCCTTTAGTTGTAATGGCTAAAAGATCTCTTTAGTACATAGAAGAGGATTCAGGCGATGATCGCCATTGACATCGCAAAACCATGTCTGCCACTATCAATATTTCAACAAGTTTATATAATTCAGAATATAAATGCCATTTTCTAACTACATTTATCACAATCCAATGTACTAAAAACCATGATTTCTTGATAAAAACATAATCTGGACATGAGCCAATATTTAAGCAATGCTACAAAAGCATAATCCAGGACTAGAGTAGTTCCTACTTAGAATGACCACTGTAAGGAATGACTGCCTGCTGCATATGACCACTTTTTTATGCACGGATCACTCTCCCATGTTTTTAACCTGTAATGGGCAACCCCACAAATGACGTGCAATTGAAATAGTTAGAAACCAAATTCTGTCTGAAACGGAATTAGTCGAAGATTAACATAAACTTTAAAAGTCTTTATTTTTTAACTTATATGTACACCATACTGGCCATATGGTCTTCATGTGATCAATTCCTGATGTTTTCCGCGTGACATAAAATGCACTTTTAAGTTTTGTGTATTTGTGAAATAGAACTTACGAATGATAACAACCAAAGCTACACAAAAATATCTGTAATAACAGGCACACAAAGATAATTTATCAATGAATAAATGTTTAAAAATGCAACATTTATGTGTACTTGTAACTCTCTTTAATTAATACTGGCAGCATACATTGTGTAAAATGATACATTAAATTGTTTAATCGACATACATTAGGAAATTCTACACATTATATATTTTATTTACAACATTTCTTTATTACCATATTTCAAAAAGAGTAATTAATCTAAACTAACTACAAGAAATTATCCTAAATGTAAAAATTTGTGGCAGGCAGGAGGGAAACTTTTTAACATGTTAACACTTACATGTGGTGTTACCAATACTGGGACCAAAATGATCCAGAACTTTGGTTCCTTATATGTATATCGGATAGGCACACTGACTGTGGCACCTCACATGAGCTTTTAACCAATTAAAATGGTCTGGATACCGTGGGCTCCGCTCATAACACTGTGACACCACCACATAGCATGCCTACAATTTATATAGAGATATTGCTATTTAGGAATTAACCCCCGTTCAGTGTTTAGAATGAGCAAACAAAAATGTTCGTGAACATTTCCAATGCCACACCGAGTGTCCCAGGCAACACTAATAATAGACAGACCAAAATAATTATTTGATCGAGATGAAAATAAAATCGTTGTTTTATGCATTGCATGTCTGCTATTTCATCATAAAGTATTTCTCTTTAGTTTGTATATTTTGTTATTTTTCTTTATCACACTCTTTCATTTTGCATGTTTTCACATATTGCACTGGTCACTCAACTGTTGTCTTTTCACTGGTCAAGATCTATGTTGTAACAACAAAGTTACTGCCTTTGTCCCCGTCAATTGACAATCAATGTACTTTCACGATTACACAAGATGTTTGATTATTTACCATGCTATATCATGCCAGAGATATGGTTTAGTATGTAAGGCAAAAGACAACACTAGAACTGATTTACCCATGGACAGAATGTTGGCATATTTATATACATCATGATTTGTCGGTTTATTTGTTCTATGAACATGAAAGGAAAATGTGTTGAAACACTGCTTTTGATGTTACTGCTATTATAAGTCATATAAACGGACGTTTCAGATTAATTCATGCTGTTTTCATGTGGTTAAGCCCAAGCTAGTCACACAACCAGCAATAATTTAAGTCTGTGAAAAAGTGGTCCATTTACAGAGATGGTGAAGTTACAGAAAGAGTCAGAGTTGGGGGTTTGACTATATTCTGATTATCTCATTTATTAAATAGACCTTATCTGGCTACAGTCATGCCACACACGATGCATTTCATTACTAAATATATATTCAAACAATTCCATTGATATTGTTTGCACTAATCTCAGTTTGCACTAATCACAGTTATCTCTATAAATACCTGTGCATTCATGGCAAATACATTACTTGCTCCTTTGCTCTATGGTGAATATTGATCTCAGAAATGTTAAAACTAATTAACCTCGTACAATGGCATCAAAGTCTTTTGTACATTTCAAGAACATACCGGAAAATTCATCTGGTTCTTACAAAGCAACATGTAAACAATGTAGTATGTTTATATCAATATTATACATGTAACCGAGTGAAGAATCACATTCATGTTTGTGTTATAATTATATACATTGTAATCATGAATGAATGTAATCTCAAGTAATCATAATTGTTTACCATGGTCCAGTAATCTAGCTCCTGGAATATTTCTTGGTGTATAAATACTTGAGGAAATGTGTCATTTGTCACAATTTTCTGTAGTTATCTTTATTATAACAAGTGATCATGGCTAGCCATAATCGTAAAATACCCAACCTGGAACAACACGTAGATGTCATCAAACACATCATGACAAGGGTGTTTCGTGACAGTCCTTAGCCCTGGTGTTGAATATGGGCAAGACCGAAGTTCAAAGCAGCAGCAGTGATTGCAAAAATATTACGGAAATGTGACGAAGTGGGGGTAAACTGTGAGTGTAAAGTGCTGAAAGTCTGCAAGATAGAAGTGCCATGGCATCACGGAGGACACTGTTGTCTGGTGAAGTAGCGGATGTATCCATGGCTACCATTGATGATCGCAAAAAACATCTTCCATCTGTCAGGGATATAAGGATAGAGTCATCTTCAATGCCTGTTTTATTAGTATTTTTGCACTAACACAAAGTCTATTAAGTTGGCTAAATTTTATTACCTAAAAAATAGCTGATGTATAAGAATATTAAGACCATTTTGTTCTGGCAGTAGGGAGTGGTCTTATAAGACTATGATATCAGTACTAAGTTACCATTCTGCAATTTATAGTGCACCCACCATATTCCAGCAGCAGTTTTTTTCTTGTCATATAAACAAACCATAAGAGAAATAGACATCAGAACATGCTCTGTTCAGTCTTGTTAAATGAGTTCTCTCTGGGATAATAGGAGCCTGTACTGCCAAGAACCAGTATTTAGCACTACTTGGCTAGTAACTGATGAGTAGCCAGTACTGCCAAGATCCAGTATTCTCTCAATTGCAACTCTCCGATATCACAACCTCAAATGCATCAATCATCGAGACGCAGCACTCCTCTACTAATGAGTTGCCCTGTGATAAGGTGTTAGAGGGAAAACTGTATATGTTTAATATCTTTCAACAGAAAAGGTTATTAAAACAATCTGTGCATGCATTAATGGTATTTGGGAGACTGATTTGTTTCGTATATTAATCCCTTATTTTTCCTTGTAAGTTCTTATCTTATCAATGTAATATTCTAATTTTGCAGTTCACACAACTTCCTCTACATTCTTAATCTTATATTGGAACTCTGTTTAACATATTATAATACCCTTTTTCGGTACGTGAAATTTGACGTTGTTATGCATAATAGATCTATACGTTATGGGAAGAATGTTTATCTAATCAGTGAGTTGAATGACGGCCAAAACGCTCCATTTGAATCTAGATAGGTCTGCAACCCATCATCATCATGGGTCCCATGTAGTGATGTACAGAACATGGGTCATAGGAAATGTTGTCGACAAGTCTAAACAGGAAATAATCATACGTATTGAACTGTTAGCCGAGTCTGAACAAACAATCAGTGATATATCTATCATTTAATTAATTATTAGATTAGAGAATGCCCTGAATGGAGTCTACTTCGAAATCACAATCACAGCACAAGACAAGTCTTGAACTAGTTGAAGACTAGATCTAGACACTAGAGAGAGTTTACAAGTCAGTCAACTAATAACAATATCGGGCTTACCCTACTTTAAACAAAGGACTCCCAGCCTTTGGCATCCTCTTATAAATATACCTGGTGCCGAAAAGTAGCCCTATTGTCACGACAGCTGCTCCAGCTAACTGAGCCATGCAACATCTAGATCTACATGGAATCAATACGTTTTTACAAAACACAAATATTATGCGCTGACTTCAGCCAAACCCCGCTCCCATACAAATAGCTCTGTCAGGGAGTTAACATACGGGCTACAATCATTATATATCTCCCAGATAATTAGTTACAACGGGAGTAGCATCTAGATCTATAGGCATGATAGGCCACCTATGGTTGTTTGCATCCCGGCACGTTTGCTAGTATTAAAAGTTGTTTAAGAATAGTGAGTATCGTGCAATGAATGAAGGACACGACTATTAAATCATTTAATATAACTTTTGTCGTTCTCGTCTACGCAATTGTTTAAAATAAAGGGGGACGTTAAAACCCCCCTGAGGACGTAAAACACTCCGGCAGTGACCACCCTCAGGGTATTTCGGCTCCATTTTTCCGTACTGATCCCCTATGAGTGGTGGGGGAGGAGGTTTCTCAACCACTCCAAAATAGAGGCTGTGCTGATTAAGCGACAGCCTGGGGATTCTCCCCGAAAAACAAAGCCAAACCATCTACGCAATGATTTTTAATAGAACCTCGTACGATGATTCAAAGATGAAAGCAGCCCTTGAGAAGGTACTCCGAGCTTCTGTATGTCAATATTTTAATTGGAACTCGTGACAATGAGTAATTCCTTTTTATCTCTGGGAAGTATACTTTTGTAAATAAACGTTTTGTTTGAGTATACTTTCGCCAATAAAGCTGGCCAGTAGGCAAATGTGAAGGTTTGGCCAGATATCTATTTGCAATCGAGTCAAATCTTGACCACGTGGAATGAATGTGCGTGAGTGAGTGAGTGAGTGAGTGAGTAAGCGAGTGGTTGAGCGAGTTACCCAGAAGCGGGCGTGGCTGGCAAACGGTCAACAAGTCGGTAAGATACTGGACTGCTCCACTCTGGATATCCCGAAACAGATAACAAAATCAATTTAATAATGATCCAGAACTCAAATGATCGTTAGAGTGTAGTACTGGAGTTTTTTTTTTCGTAATTATGTTCTGAACAAATAATAAACTGATTATTGGTGAGTCATGAATGACCTGGAAAATAGAGTTGCAGAAGTCTTCTAGTCATGATGTCACATAACCATGTATGGATTAGCTGACGAACATACTTTGATTATGTGATTTTCATTTTGAGGTAATTGTCGGAAATAATACCAAGGTTACACAATTGATTGGAAGTGATTTTTTATATAGATGCATATATTAACACGGTTTAATTAATCTACATTAACGAGCGGTGATGGCGCAGTTAGTTAGAGCGTAGGACTAGTAACCAAACGGTCGCGGGTTCGCTGATCCGGAGCTGCAATGTTGTCATGTGGTGACTGGTTCACTCAGCCAGAAATGATCCAGAAGCTGACAGGAAGTGGTGGTTATGTATTTGGTAACGCTTTGCGCCTATAATGGCAGCATGCGTTGTATTCTCCCTCAAGGAGTTGAGGTGGTGTCCTGGATTGATACTAGTCTGAGTAAGGGTGATGATTGATGTTTTACGGCCACTTTTGTGCACGTGGTAGGCTAAATGGGCAGAGCGACCTCCGAAGGTAATGAAGCGAAGTCAAAGATGAAACACCCTTCAGATATGCCCACGCTGAGATTCGAACACGGATGGTTGTGATCTGCGGTGCCACTAGACTACGGAGGCGCCCCGTTTGAGTAAAGGATAATAGTACTGTAAAATCACGTATTATTATTAATATGTGATGTTTTTCAGCAATCATGGATATAGGCTCATATACAATAAATGGTCGGCGCACATGCACGCACACATGCACGCACGATTCATTGGCATATGGCTAATGCATGTGGTTTGTGCCATATCCAGTTAAATATAATTTACCATTCTACTGATTCGTTCAAATGACTCTCAGCTTCCGAAGTGATGATGATTGATGATGATCGATGTTTTACGGCCACTTTTGTGCACAAGGTAGGCTAAATGGGCCGAGCGACTTCCAAAAGTAACGAGACGAAGTGAAACTCAGCTTCCGAAGTAGAAATCGGGAATCTAATCAAAAGGTATCTGTTGAGATGACACTTTCAAAGATTGATAGCTCAGAGACGAGCAATGTTCTGTCACGTGTCTTCTCATAATGAAGCTCAAATGATTTCGTTCTGACATTCTACCGAGAGCAATAAAGCTCATGTTGATTTTAAATGTTGTTGCTGTTGTTGTTGTTGTTGTTGTTGTTTTTTTAGTTTTTTGTTGTTTTACGTCAGTGACCGTCAAAGTTAATGAAGCAAAGTGAAAGACGAGACACCCTTCAGACATAATCGGCCGGGGTTTGATCCCAGAAACTAAACGTCTTTGGCCAACCACGCTACCAATTTGGTGATGGAGGTGTCCTGCTTATTCCGCCAATAAGACTTATCTTACGAAAGTCGTTTCACTTACTGTAGTTTAGAAGAAGAAGAGAACATAACAAAGGGTACAAGAAATTATAATATGGAAACATTTTAATATAATGCAAACTGAATGGACCAGGATAGCTATTGCTGTCCCCCCCCCCCCCAACCTGGAGAGGAGACCTGACCCAAAATTGAGTCCCAGTTAAAATAACCAGGTCAGCAGGAAAAAGTGTTCAACCTCATTTTAAATTTAAATTAAGCAAAATTAAGTTGGTCTTGTCAATGGCTGAAGAGTCTTTTACATTCTAATCCCGATAGTTGGTTCTATCAAACAAACAACGAATACTTAGACCTATATTAATATACGCTATTTTGGACTATACAACGTGCCCCTATCAAAAGATGAGGGGCGCCTCCGTGGTCTAGCGGTAGCGTGCTGGACCACAGATCACTACCACCCGTGTTCGAATCCCGGCGTGGGCATAGCTGAAGGTTGTTTCGTCTTTGACTTCGTCTCATTACCTTCGGAGGTCACTCGGCCCATTTAGCCTACCTTGTACACAAAAGTGGCCGTAAAACATCAATCATCTATCAAAAGGTGAAGATTAAATGGAGGGATGAATGATGATTGATGTTTTACGGCAACTTTTGTCCACATGGTAGGTTAAATGCACCGACCGACCTCCAAAGGTAACGAAGCGAATTCGAAGATGAAACACCCTTCGGGTATGCTCACGCAAAGATTCGAACTCAGGTGGTAATGATCTGTGATCTAACCCGCTACCTGTTAGACCACGGAAGCGAACATTATGTCGGTTTGCTGGCTTTGATCATATACAAAACCCCCCCCGTCTCCTCCACCTCGTTATGTTTAAATGTCGGCATGTCTTTCTCTCACGACACATCGCGGAGTTTCATAGCTCAGCCTATGGGAAATAAAACTGTTAACTGTGATCTGAGTCTTTAAACACACGCGCTCACACACACACACACACACACACACAGACACACACACTACCTGTAAATTAAACCGTCAGTGTGTGAAACACGTGATTCTTTCCCTGGTACACCTTTTTTTATAAATAGCCCACACCTTCCACATCAATCTTCCTCATCCACTTGCTGCACATTACGCTAGAGAGATGGTGAAGAAGTACTGAGAAGGTTTTGTGGTGATACTACTTCGATAACGCTCAGCCACTTCACCAACGAACACGCAACAGGGTTATATCTTCACCATAAACGTTGTCAGCCACGCCTGGGCGTACAATCGCTGAATGATGAACGGATATGGCATGGCACCCGGTCCACCCTACCAGGTGAGTGCGTACGTATGTGACTTTTTGTAGTCGGCCTTGTACGAGAGTAACAACATGGATTAGCTATCGGCGGACAAACATTCCGTATCCAGAATGTTGGTAATTAACGGCTTTGCTCCAATAGCCTCGTGATTATTAAATGGTGCTGCCAACCTCCAGGTTGTAGGTTCGGTTCGGACTTGTACTTTTGTTTGTGGGATGGGTTCTCGGCTATATGTCCCATTTGAGGTTACTCGCTCACTCACTCCCATCGCATTTTCCTTCGAAGTGAGACGAAAGTTCATGCAGATTTATAATAATCTGATCTGATTTACCGTTTTAACAAACTTGTGTTGCGCTTGTATTGTTGAAAAAAACCTCTTGACGTCGACTAATTTCGGTCTGGGCATATCTGAACAGTTTCCACGATTTTCGTATTGTAGTGCTGCGGATCTATAGTTCGAATTCGTCTCGTACGTGTGTTTAGGGGATGTTGGTCTGGGATATTGATACTCAGTCATATCTCCCAGGTAAGGTGTGACTAGCGCCAAAGGGTTAACAATCAAACAACTCGCTCGATCACTAGGCAGTGATGTTAGAGTAGTGGATAGAGCGCCGTCCTACAAAGCTAAGAGTTGCCGGCTCGAATCCGACTCGTATCTGCCTTTCCAGGATGTTTCCATATGGAGTGTCTCGGTTGTTGTTACCAGTGCTGAAGCTGAATTATAATACACTTGACTGTAGAGTCAGTATACAACAGCGTGTGTGTGTGTGTGTGTGTGTGTGTGTGTGTGTGTGATAGACAATTAAAAGTTATAATTTATCACCGGCAGCAGCCGTACATGGATCAACAAATAGACGGAATGGATTATCAAACTCAGGCCTTCAACCAATCATTCAACAACAAAGTAGGAAGGGAATTCTACAATGTAATTTTTTTGGTCATCAGTTATCTACAATTACTGGAATATTGTTTATATTACGGTGGGATGTATTGTAATCGCTTGAACGAAACTAGAATTAAGAAGTTTTGGATGTTTACATGTGCTGAATTTTGTGTTAAACTTGTTTACCAAATTGTTGTTCGTTATGCCTATTGAAACTATATCGAAATCCTCATTTCTTGTTCGCAAAATGAAACCTGACTTTTGTATGGATCATTCCCGTTCGCGATATCCGTATTGTCTATTCCCTCCATCCAGATGGAAAACTTCGGCGCGTATCGACAACAAACGCCCACTATGATCGCCCCACGGATGTATGGCGGTATGACGACAACTGTAATACGAACCACGCCTCGGTATTATCCGGGATATGGGGTTTGTATGTTTTATCTAATACGAATCCGGCCCGACAGATAATATTTAATAACCACATACCAGTCGTCGTACTGATGATTGATGTACGGAAGCTCGGCGTAAAAAAAACTTGGTGCCAGATAATTACGAAATATTAAATCCTCCTCGACATCCGGAAAATGTGCCCCGTCTGTTTGTTCACCGAATGACTCGCAATCTGTAGACGTTTAACGTGTTTATTTCAGCCCGCGGGGTATCCAGGTTATCGGCATAGATTCATGCCGCCCGCACGTGGCTGGCGAAAAGGTAATTAGAATTAAATATAATCGTTCTATTTGATTATTATTTTAACACTAATAATTACACATCTATTACTAATATTAATCGTAAAAATCTACATCCGTTATTTGGTTGTCGTTTGGTAGATTGGATCTTCATCCCAACTTTTGGTAGTCTGTTTCATTCTTGCTTTAGTCGTCGAATGACGATGACAAACTCTGACGAGTTCGCCGACGTCGCAAAAAGTTGGTATAATTGCGTCGTGTGATGGCGCATTTGAAAACCGGTGTTTGTGTGTTTGTTTGTTTGTTTGTTGTTCGGGGAGAATCCCCAGGCTGTCGCTTAATCAGCACAGCCTCTATGTTGGAGTGGTTGAGAAATCACCTCCCCCACCACTCACAGGGGAGCAGTACGGAAAGATGGAGCCGAAATACCCCGAGGGTGGTCACTGCCGGAGTGTTTTACGTCCTCAGGGGTTTTAACGTCCCCCTTTATTTTTAATAATTCAGTGGAGATGGCAGAGCCATTTAACGTGGTTAGCCACCCACGATGTTGTGAGCCGAGAGATTAATCCCTGGAAAATTTTCGACCTCTTGCTGGGATCGAACCTGTGACCCTTGGTGCCAGGCGCTTAACCGCTAAGCCACCAGAGCTCACGAAAAAGGAAAAAAAAACAGAAAACCGGTCGGCAATAATATTATTATACAGCTTCATCCTATAGTCATAAAACAACTGGAAATTAATCCTTCCCTGTTTCAATTCCAGGTTACGGTTATCCGTGTTATTATTACTAGTTGCTGCTATATGAAGACGCCAACGAGGTGACCTTCATCCAGCTCGACGAGTAGCTCGAATATATGAAATGCGTAAACCAGAGGAAGCGTAAAACTCGAAGTCTGACTAATAGGAGCGAGTTCTCTCCGGAGTGTTGTTATAGTCCAAGAGTAATACAATTGAACTCGGACAAACGATGCTGTTCCGTGATCCTATCCCGGTAAACAGAGATCGTACTTCCGTTATCATGAAACCCGATGACGACTAATCCTGTAATATAAATTTGGCAACGCTCATCATTTCCTAGTTCAAGATGAGCCATGGTCTTAAAAGTTTGTACGTTCTACTAAATCTAATTTATATTTTGCCGGTTTTACGTGTTCAGATAATTTATTGTTGTATTTATTCGTTTGTTTATTTATTCACTTATTTAATAAATATTTTAGGCCTATCATTGTGTTGTGTATCGCATTGATGAATGAAAGCTTGCTAATGACATCTGAAGGACTAAGGTAATGGCACGCCAAATTTGAATTGCCCTGTTACTGAAAACTAATCTTTCGAAATAACGCAAAACTTTTAAATTGTTATTATTATTGTGCCATCGACTGTTAAATCTCTATGAATTATTACTGACAAGTTCTACACTCACTTAAATAGTCACTCGCTGTGACTTTGATCTTTGACAAATCTTCTATCTATAACGTCGACATATTTAACACATATTGATTCGTCTAATTGACGTTTAGTCGTCATCCGTCAGCCAAATACTAACCTATATTGTAGCGAGTTGCCTAGAAATCTAACATAATCGATCGTTTTATCAACTTTCATGATTTGTCTTAATAAGAGATACGAAGAGGCCGTTATATTGCCTGATTTATTGCACACGGTTCCTGACTGATATCGGAGTTCCTCCATAGTCGTGATGGATAGTCGTTAGCGTGGATGACCACAGACCTCAGTCACCCTAGTTCAATTCCCAGCTATAGGCTGTGTCTGAAGAATTTTTCGTTATTCAATTGTGTACTTGAGGGGGGGGAGTGTGTATGTGGGCGCGCACATGTGTGTGTATATTAATTAAGGTTCCCACAGCCAAGGAAATATTATTTTCCAGGACAAAATTACCATTTTCCAGGACAAAGTATACAAGATTTAAAGGGAATAAATCGAGATGTGTGCGAAATAGCATATCATATTTATTCAATGTATGATTGATTATTGACATTTTTATTATATAGCCTCCTCCTTGCCCTTCTAGCTGTCTGATTCACCCATTATTATTTACATTTTAACTGACATATGCGATATTAAGACTATATAAGTCTTGTCAAAAGCATATTCAATAAAACATTGCTGCAATCCTAATTTACTGACAAATGTGTGTCTACGTGCGTGCGTGTTGAGGTTTTGTGTACTAAATGCGTTTTATCTCTATTTTGCATTGTACTCTGTGTATGGAATGTATATTTCCAAAATAAAGAAATAAAACGTGAACAACAAATTATTTAATGACAACGAGATTAATATACTAATACAAGATTATATTAACTTAACCAAGTAACAAATTTATTACTTAAAAAGTCAGACTTTATTGAAGGATTATCTTTATTGCGATAAAAATGTACATGTTAATTATTGACCTATATCTCGTATTTAGAACGAGCTTCTTGTGTCAGGACTACCCTACGAATATTTACATACCTTAAAACTAATCGTGTCGAATTATCATAATTATTATATAAATATATAGAGGGAGAAATTTCAACTTCGAAATTAACACACACGCACACACACATACATGTATATATATATATATATATATAATACAAACACAGACACACATAATAAGAAATTAATCTTTATATATATATATATATATATATATATATATTCTGGGGCCGAGTTGTCTGGGCCGAGCTGTCACTTCGGCCGAGCTGTCCCAGCATCATATGTGTTTTCAAGCAAATGTTATTTAGTATTTATAGATACTAAATAACATTTCTTTGAAAACACATCACTTATAACATCATATACTCACAGATTCGCCTTCTCAATTCTAAAACACACTTAATTGAGACGATTTTATTACAACGTTCGCACATAGAGATAGCTTAAATGTTCAGCTGTTAGTGTTTATATTAACGTTATGACGTGAATTACAGTAATTTCCACAGAGAGCTTAAATATAGAGGCGTTACTCTTGCCGCGCCATGTTGAATTTTGAACCAGTGGCGCCTCCAGCGACCGGAGGTATTTCTCAGATAAACAAAAGCTCTCTGGTTGTCCACATGTCAACATGTACATGTGTGCACACGGTTGAAATAAATTGCCAATACTAGTACTATATGATCACATACTATTATATTAATTAACACTAATAAAGAATTAAGTAGTTTCACAGTCCAGTCACGTAGCCTACAATTTGCGATCACTTGACAGCTGATCAGACAATAATTGAATGTGGTTTAGGTTATTTCACAGCTTTGTGTGTGGAAGTTTTTTTAATGAAAACAATTAGGTATATATAAGGTAAATGCATACAAACATGTTTTCATCATGTCAGTTTATCATAGTCCATAAATTTAAATTTATTTGGATATATACATATAATGATATATACAGCTATTATAACGCAACCATAACACAATGCAGTACAAATTTCTCACCATATGGCATATATTCATCATGTCCATTTATCATATATTAACTAAAAAAAATCATAAGTTCATTTAAAGTCTACACCTCAATAATATAGACCATGCAATATAGACCTGCCCAGCTGAGAACAAAGAATATACATGGAATATTAACAATGTTTATGTTTGCGTTAACATGTTAGAGATAGAGAAATTAGTATTTTCATGCAATAGGCGGCATCAAATCTCTTGTGCCACGGGTTCATCTACAGTTACAATCAGTCATTTGTTATCAAATGGATAGAATAACCCAAATTGCTTCCAGCTCTAAACAACCACTACTACAAAAATATGATATTTAGTCCAGATCAGTGAACTGTTTAAAGTTAGACAGAATATACCCAGAGATGTAATAGACTCATGCATTGACTACTGTAACAGATAACTCAAAATCATCTATCACATCCAACACCAGTAAATCTGTATCCAAGAGATTGGCCTGTTTACATGGTATCTCATCATTATAGAACTTCAAGGACTGAAACAGAACAATACCTTGTAAAATAATGACTTGAACCAAGTGTATACACAATGTGTAAACACATGTTTTCCTTTTTTCAAGTTGGTTAAAGAATTTGATTTGATATGCATTTAAGTTATGAAGAGAAGTATACCAATTAAAGCACATGAGCTGAACATTCAAGTACTAATTCAAGTGCTGGTAATCCTTTTTTGTATTAAGATATGAAATGGGCTGACAAAATGTCATGGGTTTGATGTCTTGTTTCTTATTTAATTAATTTTATAATACCAATTTTCACCATTAATATTCATAAATATTAATTACCATCACATCTGGCCCTGTCTCCTGTATAGGTCTCCTATCCGTTAATACCTTCCTCTTTGATTTCAGTGGATGCATGAGGTGGATTTGATACATAAAAAATAGTTGGAATAGCAGTCTAGATAAGTTTATCTCTTGTCTGGTTCATGAATTTCGTTTCAATGAAGTGTATATCATACACTCTACAATTAAATTAGTATTCAAGTAATTTAAATCTTTCCTCATCATATATCTGCCCAACAACAATTAATAACCCATCTTTTACATCTGTGAATAGAAAAAATAACAAAATAAATGTTTCTACCACTAGTTGAGGTATTTAATAATTAATTTCATAACATTTATGAAACTTCCGGAAATCTTTAATAGCAAGTAAAACGGAAATGTATATAAAATATTTACTTGAATAATAATAAATTAAGCTTTTGAAGTTAAAAATGGTTTATTGTTATAAATTGGGTGTGATGAAAATTAGGTGTGAATTGTCCTGAGTGTGAAGAGTCTGGTTTTCGATAATATATACGTATTTAGAAGTAAAAATAAAAATTATCACAACACGCATACTCCGGGGAAAAGTTATACTCGCACAGAGGAACAACTCGTATTCAACCAGAACCAGAACATGTCACTTCAATAAAATAAGTTTCTGTGTGTGTGTGTGCGTGTGTGTGTATCAGAGAACTATTAACGCGACACCTGGCGAATGTTTCGTTAGCTTCAGGTAGACTTCCGGTTACCTAACCTATTGTTTTGTTGCGGTCTGTGAGTCATCGCGTTTTGATCAATCAGTATTTTCTAAGTGGTTTTGAGAAATTGATCGAGCGTTTAAGCGGCGCCTTTCTAAACACACGTCTTATTCATCTGGCGCCTTTTCAAGCCATCAGACGTAGTTTTGTGTTATTCGAAAATATAAACGTGATGTCTGATATCGCAGTCACTTGAGTTGACTCCAGTCGTCAGTTCAGTGGACGATCTAACTGTCAGTGTTGACAGCGCAATTATTATCATTATTATAATTATAATACAGAATACAAACTTTCTGTATAAAAAAAAAACTGACAGAGATTCACGGCCATATTTTATTCCACGGAGATGTGGAGTAATAATGTAAGTGTTAAAAAATGGAAATATTTTAATTTTTAGACGTCTAGACCCTACTCTCTGAGTCTCTAGACTTAAGACTAGTCTACTGTCTAATCTAGAGAGCAGATTAGAGACTAGACTATATTAAATAATTAATATTTTATTATATTTATCAGGTCTTTTCTTACCCATATCAGATCACAGCAGTTGATAATTTTTCTTATGCACTTGAATGCCATAGAAATTAATTGATATATAATGTGCTACTGATTTCTTTTTGGGTGGTGTTATATAGCTGAGCATCAGACCACTATGTCACAGTCAGGTATGAGGTCAAATACATTGAAATGTATTTAAATGCAAATACTTTTCTTTTGGTCAAATACATTCATTTGTAAATGTATTTAAGTACAAACAGTTTTGGGTGTATTTCAAATACGTTTCAAATGAAAGAACAAATTCATTGTTTTTCCTTTGCTTTTTATTCTGATACACACATTACATAATATCACAGCATCGACTAGATTTGTTGCATCAATTTATGAATTTTTTCTTGATGAGATCTGCTCATTGGATTTACTCACAAGATGGTTCATATTATCCTTTGATCTCTTCTAATTATACTACATATAATTGAGGATAATCTCCCTTTGATTGACAAGGAAGCCATCATTACATCAAATATATTATTCATTGCAATTCCTTATGATCACAGAGAGAAGACAATTCCTTCATGGTTGTATGAGTGCGATTCAGTGATTAGATTATTTCCTGAAACAAATCATGTTGGTGACAAAATATTCAGATCAACACATGAAATAATTTTAGAAAAGTATTTTAATGTATTTGAAGATGTATTTGAAAAATCAAATACTTTGTGAAAGTATTTAAATACAAATACTTTTCTCTATTGTAAGTTCAAATATAGATACTTGAAAAAAGTATTTAAATACTTTCAAATACAAATAGAAATGTATTTGACCCCATGCCTGGTCACAGTATATGTGCCAGTGGTAAAATTCCAGACACTTGGCATAATGTGCACAGTAATTTCCTGGTGCTCAGAAGACGAGTATCATTTGTCTGAGTACCGGAAAAGTTCAGCTTCGTAAATGTCCTTTTTCTGTAGTTGACAAAATGTTTGTATGCATAAATATGTGACATAGCGCCACATATGCATGCAATGGAGTGTCAATCTGCAAATATACAGTCGTTATTGTCTTCGTGTTAGTGTATCACATACACATGTCAGTGACTGCATCCCCC
This sequence comes from Paralvinella palmiformis, assembly GCA_025642065.1. NCBI lineage: Eukaryota > Metazoa > Annelida > Polychaeta > Terebellida > Alvinellidae > Paralvinella > Paralvinella palmiformis. Next base: position 1,050,632 of record JAODUP010000281.1, on the reverse strand, counting down.
AAGGGGCTACTATCTATATGATCAACTACAGGTCAGGGTTGGGGCCAAGTATTCGAGTACAAGTATGAGTACATGGTTTTTTATGAGTACAAGTATGAGTATTTATTTTATCATTATACTCAAGTACAAGTATGAGGCATTTCCAAGTATGAGTACATTTTTAATCACATTTACTCAAACATAACTACTATGTAATGTGAATGGGGGGACCACTAACTTATTTGAAGTTTGCTATTTCATAATGATTCATATTGACAGTTGATGTTGACACGTAGGAGGTGGTGGATCTAGATCTACATAGACACATACACTAGCTGGTTTAATACATGTAGACAAAGATATCAATAACATTAGATCATTCCTCAAATAAATTATTCAATAATTAACACCAATGCAAACATATATTTCAATCTTTATTTTATTCTTTTATTTAACCATGTTCAATATATTATGCAGCCTGTATATCATATTGAACATGGTTAAATGAAAAGAATAAAATGCCAGCTGTTTAGAAATAATTAAATGAAATGTCATGCTTATGTCCAAGACACCAAACATACATATAACTATCAGTGATTGGGATGAAGAATAAAGATTATGAGCAAAGTGCCCCATGAAATTGAAATGAATGGGCACTAAGTGAAATGAATGGGCGCCGGACTTTTGCAGCGTAAAAGTGATGACATGATGTTATCAATGGCCCTTTTCATATCAGTGGCTTGCAACGGTGCCTTTAGTGCTGCCTGGTGGTCTCTCAACTCTTCATACCTTGTCAACGAATTTGTTTCAGGTAAGCTTACCTCTGCCGATTCACGTAATTGCCAAGGTCGCAGTCATGACACTGACAGGCGTATAGACGGCGATTTGCAAGACTCTGGGCTAGACTGTGAATTTGACACAGCAGAGGCAGGATTATCACCGTCACTGGGTTGATTATTATTATTAGGAGGAGCAAACATTTGTGCTATTGGTCTTTGACCCGGGAGCGGACGTAAACGTTTCTTTGGAGGCATTTTCTATTGTATATCAGTAACCACGACTGAGTTTCTCCCAACTCTAAGCTTGCTTTTGGCTCAGTCTTGTGCAGGAGCTCTTATTGGTTGTTGCTGCTGATGCTAAGCCAATCATAGACCTGCTTGTTAAATCGGCAAGGGAATTACAGACTGTTACGGCTGCTCAGCGCATGTCGACTTACTAACATTGAAATGTATCATTTGGATATAATCAGGCTGATAACGGTCTCCCTTACGAGTCTATTCATCATTTGCATAATGATTTTGCGGACATTTTGTGTGGGGATTTCTTCACCGATGACAATATTTATTAATATTTATATTTTCACGCGTTCTGTGTTAACAAAATCAATATGTGCACATTTTGCCCCTACACAGAGAGATGAGTGCACACTTTTAAATATGTATGCACGAATTGCGCAGTGTCCGGTCCCATCAATATCACTGAATAATAGTGTCCATAAAAATGCATTCAAACTTAAATAGTTAATTCAGGTACTATTGCATCTGATGAACATCAGTCTTTCAAAAGGCAGTCACTAGCATTCAGGTAGACAGAAATTGCGTAATAATTATGTCACAAACATGTGCATAATGACAGTACTGGTTTTAGTTAAGTTCACATTAATGCTAATATATGGCATAACATTCATACTTTATGTTTCAAATTAAAGTGACCTAAACCACAGGGATGCTGGTTTAAAATGATAACTGACCAATTTCTATGGACATAATTCTAAATTCTGTTTGTGAGGAAAATGGCTATAAAGACAAATAGAAATAATTTTTCTGTTTATGGTGAAAGTACTTTGAATGTACTCTGAAAATGCGAGTACTTTATGAATGTACTTGAGTACAAGTGCTGAGTACTTCTTGTTATGAGTACATCTGAGTACTTCAAATTGTGTACTCGAGTCCAGGAGTACATCGGCCCCAACCCTACTGCTGGTATTGACCCCTTAATTTCAATCCTCCTTGGTGAGATTTTCTTTTTAACACCCTTTTGGAAAAACATGATGAAGTCCCCCAGTTAGATTATTATTATCTATGTGTCTGTATAAATTACTACGGTACTGTGGTGATCATGTGACCCACTCTCCTTTTAACCTAAAACAACTGACACGATCGCTCCTTCTTTTTGTTTATCATATTTCGTTAGCTATTTTGTGCATTTGTAATGGAATTTCACTTCAAGGGGTACATGTAGTGGTATTTTGACTCGAAGAAATGCATCTGTAGGTAGCATTTAATGATTGGAGACTGTAATCGAGAATGACACTGCTCAACATCGTCAGGGCAATAACTTGTATGGTTAATTGGTCACGGTCCGGTTAATGCCTTATGGTTACTCCGTCTGACAATTTTGTACTCGTGGAAACATTACATGCAACATCAACCTGCATTCTTGTTTCAGGTTATTTTCCAAATGAAATACTATATGTGTATGTTGAGATATATAAGGTATGTATTTGGACGAATTATATATAAAATTTGTTTGTGACAAAACACTATAAAACATGATTAAAAACCATCACATCTACATCATTTTGTCAAAAACTATTTTGAAAAAATCACCTAAAATGCTAAAATTTCTCCTTGTTTGTGTAATCTGCAACTTTTGGATGACAAATAATTATTGTATTCATATCAAGTGAGGGGTTTATTAAAATCTAAATTCCAGTTATATATTTCCAAGTGTGAATCCTACGTATTATGTATATTGGAAATATAAAATCTTTATAAAAAACATTGTTGTCAACTGAGAAAATCATCAGCTGATATGTCAGTGTCAAGAGTAGTCACTTATGAGACTGGGCTGTCATCCCAGGAAACATAGCAACATGTGAATTGTTAATTCAAATTATAACTGATTTTAATCCATCAACAATTTCGTGATCACCACCTAATGACCCAGAAAAGCTTGTCAATCAATTCACACATACACATTCCATCCAATCACTGAACGTTTTTGTTGTATAATACAGGATATTAACCAATGAGCACACACTCTACACCACTGTCCTAAATTCATTCGTGCATCTATGTGATATATTGTGACATGTCTTTCACAGATTACCAGGAATATTTCATGGTCAATGTCTGTCAGCAGTAGCAGGGGCACAGTTGGCGGTTTCTGCCATGGCAGAAATAGGCGTCAGCCATCATTATGGCAGAATTACTCCAGTATACCACATATTTCAGTAAAAATTGGCAATTAATTACTTATTTCATTGGTTGTTCAGCTTGGTTAACATCTACATCCTAGCCTACATCAAAGGGTTGATCTTTGAAGATCTTCTGCTTTTTTTCCCTTTGGATTTGTGCACAGCAAAAACCCTGAAACCGAACTTGGTGTGGCCAAGGCAGCAAAGTTGGTCTCTGTTACAGGATGCTCAGAGGACATACAGACTTGGAGTATTGAATTGAACATTATAGTGCACCTAATCACAAATGAATAGTGATTGACTGATTACACTGGCTTCCTTCATTTCTTTGCTAAACATTGCCATGCTTAATGTCAGTTGAATTGATAAATTAATGCAGCAGTATAAACTCGGTTTTTATGTTATGGCTTATGCTGCATATGAATATCAACTAAATAAACTTGATTGTGTTTTTCAAATCAGTTGTTTCTGGCAATTTCTCTGTTTTTGAAACCCTCATAAATTCTCAACGAGCAATCCTTAAGAAGCATCCCACAATCTTACTATAAATTTAGAATTTCAGTTGCTGAACCAGTGGCTGTACCATGTTCAATAGCCCCCATTTTCAGAATTATAATTTCTGCTGGCAGAAAGCTAGTTCGTGCCACTTTCTGCCTGCCGTGCAGCGGCAGAAATAGGTTTCTGCCGGCAGCAACCCAACCCTGAGCAGGATATATTTATATGGCAGTGTATGACATTTGTATTGTATTAGCATTGGCTGGGGATGGATAAAGGGGGCATTATCATGGGAGTAAATCGGGTCCTTGTCAAGGGTTAGTGGTAGGTGCAGTTGACTGTTGTTCAAGGATGTTAGGTGGTGGGGATAGAGTGTAGTTGTACAGTGAGTGTTTACTGGTCAGAGTAAATCTAAAAAAATGGAAATTATAACTAAAATGTCAGATTGACTAATGTGTTTCGAGTGGTTAGACTTCCTGACCATGGAATCGAATCTCAGCATTACCTGTGTGTCTGTGATGTTACATCTTTCAGTCAATTTTTCTTTACCTTCATTTTTTCTTCTAAATGCATTCGACCCTATGACTGACCATATGTGATCTTACTGTATCTTTCAGTGACAGTTTAAGGACATCAAAGGAAGCGTTCATCATGAATGAAAGAAGACAGATGAGTGGATGAAGTCCAGCGGTCTGTAATCCGGGTTTATTTGTTTGACCTGCTTCCATCACAACACCAACATGATGATGGAAGAAGATGAGGACATTATATTTGACCAGGCGGCACTGTTACCCGGCGGTCGCGACGAAGAAGCTGTACGGATGTCGCCACGCAGTTCACACAGTCAAGGTCGTATCCTGATAACCGTCTGCCTCTGTATGGCCTTCTTTGCGCTCGTAAGTAAACCTCATCTGTCTTTTCTGTATTTTGCAATTTCTGAGTAATGTTTTTTTTTAAGTATCGCAAGTTTGTTGAATATGTTATTACTGTATCAGCTACAAGATACAAGCAATATTAAACTGCTTGGTCCGTTCCATGCGTAAATAAAAACCAGTGTCCTCCTTTCATTACATTAGTTGCAATGCAGCAGCATTGTTTAATCTTTACTGTTTATGGTCTAGTTGGTAGTGTGTTGGATCATAAATCACTGCCACTTGAGTTCGAATCCCAGTGTGGGCATATCTGAAGGGTGTTTCATCTTTGACTTCGCTTCATTACCTTTGGAAGTCGCTCAGCCCATTTAGTCTACCATATGCACAAAAGTGGCCGTAAAACATCAATAATCCTCACCATCTTAATCAACAAATCTGATGCTTTTACTAATGTCTCCTACTCTTCTACTGCCCTACAAAAAGGATATAGTTCTGGATCTTCTCCGTTGAGGATGACCAACAGCAATGTGTGTGTGTGTGTGTGTGAGCGCATGGACAAACAAAACATATTGCTGAAGTCTTATTTTTGTTTAATAACCTGTATCATGTTGAATCTAGGGCCTGTGTATTGCCATCCCTGGACCAACCCTTCTGGATCTTCAGGAGCAGACGAACACAGATACGGAGCAGATTTCTCGTATATTTACTGGCCGCTCCGTCGGTTATCTGGTTGGCTCGATCATTGGTGGCTTCCTGTTTGACCGACTCAATCAGTCGTGCCTGCTCAGCTTCTCCTTGTTCCTAACGGCAGTTGCCACAGCAGCCGCCCCCTGGTGTAAGAACATCGTCCTGCTGATGGCAATACTGGCATTTCAGGGCGTATCAATGGGATTCCTTGACACAGGTTGGTACTGTTTGCTCTCTTTCCTTATACAACTGAATTATTTTCTGATTTGTTAGTATTCCATTTTATTACTCGTATTTTTCTCGTATACTGCGTAAGCAGTTTGTTGAAATTGTTGAATTAATACTGTTCTTTGCACACTTCTAATACTCGAATGGTGTTCACGCAGTGTTTTTGTTGCCAAGAGTTTTACTTGAAGGAGGTAATTTTGTTCTTCGTGTTTCTGTGGCTAGGTCTGATGACGAAATGATTGGTTTCTTTGATTGTATGTGTGCTTGCTGTGCTCTGTCCTGCTTCTGCGATATATGTGTTAAATATGTAATCATTTAGTTAACCAGATATACCGTTAAGTGATTATCTCGGTTCTTGGTAACTGGTTTTCTGTCATAAAGATGTCAATAATCCTTCATTCCTACTATAATAGCTAATAGGACTCATCTGTTGATTGCGTGATTTTGCATATGTATCAACAAACACATCCGTGTGCTGACACATAAACACACAGATCTGGCTAATTAAGTCATATATTAAATATAGAATCATCCAATATCCCCAGTGAAATAATGCCCATATTTAGTCATGCTTCATGGTTTGCAAAATGGTATGCACTGCTGCCATCTTGTGAATTCAATTGGCAGCCATGACATCACAACCAGACTGTTTTTTTCATCGCATCAATTTTTGGATTGGTCTGTGTCACTGAATAAATCCTTTGTGCCTTTGTTTTCCAAACAACAGGTTTCACTGGAGCAGATACTGTGGCACTTGTTATAGGAGGTGGACCTGTCATGTTGACATTTGCTGAGTATTTAGTACAGACAGCATCTTTCTTCGAAATCAGTTTCTTTGCCAGTGCCATATCATATTGCATTTTGCTATGATAGTTGTCACTACTTGTGTATGATGTGCTGGTGGGGTGTTGTTCGTTTTGTGTTCATTCGGCAAAATGTGTCCAAGTCATCCTCAGTGTTTAAAAGTTGGTTGGGGAAATGTCACTTTCTAATGTAATATTGCTGTATCCTTATACAACCCACCACCAAAACATATTTCACAATGATTCTTTAAACTCCTGTACATCTACATATCCTGATCATAACAGACAGAACGTGATATTAGCACTGATAGTGTTAGTCTAATATCATGTTATCAGTGATATCGCACTGTAAACAAAACCAATTCCACAATGAAACAAACACTGGTAATGCTTACCACATCATGGTTATGTTTGGCTGTTGTGACATCACAACCTTTATTTATCAACCCATTTTCATGCACTGGCATGACCTACTAGACAGAGTGACGTGATGCACTAGGATCAGAGTTTAGATTTAATCGCGGGTATTGTTTAACAATATAAAATGCTAAAATTGGAAGGGAATGAAAACAACATTGAAGCACTGTACAGTATTATTATCCCTGACTCAGACCTGTTTCCAGCCAGTACACATCCGAACTCTCAAGGGAGCATGCAACTATTTGCTGTTGAGTTTTATCAGTGTCAGATCAGCCAAACTGTTCTGATTATCCCCAGTTAAAGGTGAGTAGCAACTCGGTTTGATATTTTTGAACCAGTCCAAATAGATTTAAACAAGCAACTTTCATGAATAATGGGTGCTTTAATACAAGTATATGAATTTGCATATTGCAATAATTGTGGACTTGTGGAATACCGAATCGGTTTCTCAGTCATTAGCTAGCAGATGCTAACGTAGTATGAGTGGAGTGAGAAACCTTTAGCAATCAGATCCCCAATTAGCGGATTTCCAATACTTCAGTAAGGTCTTCCACTTGATTGATAGCTTATTTCTACAAGCCAAATGACTGTTATCATGAAAGGTAATGTTTAACTCTAACTCATATGTTCATCTAAATTGATTAATCAATGTTTATCAAATGGGGTCAAATGTTCCTTCAGCACTGGCTCATTCATTATTAATGACACCTGTTGATCTCCAAGTTGACACAACTGAGCCGGCAGGTTGTGTTGTAGTTTTTCTTACAACAATCGTGGTCATGTACCAAACCTTTAGTAGGTAGTAGGCAGTAAAATAGATTTATACTTATTGATGGTAAGGTTCGGCTATAAATAAACGGGAATTGTGATGACATCTTTGGGGGTCCCCAAATCTTAACTTGTTCCTGATTAGTCAGTCCATTGCCCCATCATTGATTGAGAATATCGGGAAACTATAAAAAAGTGCAATGAAAATCAAACACATTTATTACCCAATTACATATATTATAGAATGACCTAGTTTTTGTTAATATCATGATATAAAGATATCTAACATGGCTCTATTTACACTAGAATATAGAGATTATGTAACTTTTGGTGTTTTGAGACATCCATTTATTTTACCAAATTTGTCAATCCCATAATTCCCTAGACTATAATTGTTTACATTCCAGTCTTTTGATAAACCATGTATTTATTAGATCCCCAAACATGTACACATACATGCATGTGTGTATGTATATATATATATATATATATATATATATATATATATATATATTAACTTGTTCTATTCACCCTCGGGCGCCTCCGTGGTCTAATGATAGCACATTGGACCACAGATCACTACCACCCGTGTCTGAATCTCAGCGTGGGCATATCTGAAGGGCTTCATTACCTTTGGAGGTCGCTCGGCCCATTTAGCCTACCATGTGAACAAAAGTGGGGCCGTAAAACATCAATCATCATCATCATCATCATCTTTTCGCCCACATTCTCCTTCTAGGTCATAGGATGCTCCATTAGTACAGTGGTTAGTACATTGATGAAGAATGTTACAAATGATCCGGCTCTGTTGGACCCAACTCATGCACCCTGTTTGTAGGATATGTTCCCTTGTGGAGTGTCCCCTCCGTCATATATCCCAGATGAGGCTAAGTAACTCATCGACCACAACTATTCCTAGCCGTTTTGACATCCAGACACCACTCGATGGACTACATTTTGAAAATATTTTGCTGGAGTAAAACCACAGACATCATTTTGTGTGAATGAAGTCGAGCTATTGTCGGATTTTGTATAGTTTCAACGTCTTCGCGTGCAGTATTATGTCAAAACAAATAACACAATTTTGAGGTGTTATCACTATCAGTGTAACTTTTGGTTTAAAATAATTATATGGTTAATCGAAAACCTTTGTCTGTTACCTTTAGGCCTTTAATCCATGACCCCCCCCCCAATTATTTGTCCCCCATTTCTTTTTTACGGGTAGTAGAAAGCTGCTCTCACTTGTTCACATTTTCACCGATAACAAATCCATTGAATGGCATACTCATGTTTATTAGTCTGTGATGTGCTGTTTACGGTCGTATTCAAATATTGAACATTGCCAAACAAATGTAAACATTAAATGACTGAGGTTATTGGAAGCCAGTTCATTTCTGTTAAAAATGGACTAGGTGGCGTAGGTTTATTTATAATTGTTTTGGTTGGTCTTGAGCCACAGCCAGCCTGTTAAGATGACCTTAAGGGTTAGCTCTTGAGCAGCATTGATTGGATAAACATAACGTTCCTGTGCTCCCATTTATTTAAATTACTTCCACTATTGTTTTTTGACACTAGTATTCTTCAATAGACTAAATAGGCTACACAACCTCAAAAGGTGATGAGGCGATGTGGAACAGCCTTCAGACATAGCTAAGCCTGGATCATAATTTATCTGTCCACTGTTTTAGTATTTAAAATAAAAGCACTTCAGAATTAGTTTTTTTGGTGGAGATTTGTACTCGGTTATTATTACTCGAGCTTCACTCACCAATGACGGCATCAACTCGAAGACACAGACTTGACCAGAGGCCTGTCTTTTATTGTTTGTATGAAAAATTATGATTGCTTACGGATAGAAATTTTTATTACAAACTTACAATAATAGTAGACAGATCGTTTTACTAATGAATGAGGGGGACCTCTGTAACTAGGGGAGTTGGGATGTGGTTCTCCTTGCTCATGTGAATCACACACAGAAAGTCAGACTCAAATCTCAGCCACGACGTTGTAGTAGTTTGGTGAATTTTTCATCCAGCCATACATCTAGTTTTAATTTCTCTGCCAGGCATATATCTATCCATAAAGACTTTTGTCCCTCTATTTCGCCATGTCCTGTTCGTGTACGTTTTTACTGAGGCCAAGTAACCACACCCTCACCCAATATATTGTTGCTATGGATACATGACTTCTTTAAAACGTCATATCTTAGGGTATTCTAAATGTTCTTTAATCAATTGTTAAAAATATTTGGATATTTAAAAACGATTTAACTGTGTATGCTTAAATAACTTCCAGAAGCCAACTGTGATTGTTTTTTATAAGTTGTTTTGTGCGTATTATAAACCTTTGAAATAGTCTTACAGACACCTGAATTTAATTGACACATAAATGTTAAAGGACCTAATTTGGCTAATTCTACCCATGAACATTAGATAAGTGCATTGGGTGTATATATTTAGCCTTTTTACAAATTACATATTCTCACTTTCAAGACTGTTTCACGTATACTCCAATCAATATTGATGAGCGGTGGCCGTGCCTGATGTCAGTATGACCTTTGACGACTGAATGTCTTAAATGGTTTGTTTTTCATGTGAAAAAAGATCGCTTCGTCATTCCACTTCCTCATCATTTAGCTGAAATTCTGCATCACCACAAAACTGTGTAAATCTACTATTTATGTGATATACACATGGTAACCTCATAGTGTCTTGTCAGTAGCTGTCTCAAAGTGTGAGGTGTTGTACATTTAATGGTATGATGCTGGGACACTGTGAGCTAACGTTTACAGTAGGCTTTGGTCAGTTTCAATCTACATATCCCTGTGTGGGTGGAGAAAATGCTGGCACGAACTCCCAAATCAATAAACCAAACCATTTGAATTGCAATATGAAGAATCGGTATTAGTGATTGACTGTGACAGTTGGTTAAGTGAACAGTGAATATTACCAGTATTGAGGACTGATAGCTAGTTGGAACATATGCGATGAGCTTGTTTATAAATAGTATGTTGTTTATGTCAATAAAAGGCCATAACCTCTTCAGCTGTGTCACAACTTTATTGAAAATTATATTTATTAGGCCTTTACACCGTAGACACGCTAGTTGTGGTGTAGATATGTCATCTGACTGTCTCTCCATTGCTGTGCTACAGACTTTTCCCTACATCTCCCAGAATATAATTAACGCGTAATACTGTTTTGCGCCATACTGGTGATAATTGCACACTCGGTGAAGTACTAGAATGGATTGTTTAAGACCTCATGATGAAATATTCGGCTCTATCTTCGTCTGATGCACCAAATTAAATGTTTAAAATAGAGCAGCAGTAGCGTAGGTAATTCATTATTATTATAGCAAATTGGATTGGCAATAACTAAATAAGTGTAGCAATTCTTTTATGTGCCATCCATATTGTCTACTTAAACAAACAAAAATTAATGGAACGAAATTATTCGTATTGATGTTTTGTTTGATGACATTAAATAAATCAATCTTATTAGTCATTTGGGATATTTGATCAGCAGATCGATCAGATGCTGACCTATGGTATTATTACAATGGCTGCTAATATTTGAGTGTTATATGACACACACACGCACACACACACGGATGTTTTACCAATTTTCATTTAATGACTTCATCTCAGTTGTCTTAATAATACTTTAAGAAGAAATGATAGCCGAATCTTTATACACGCACAAGTTACAAGTGTGGCTTTTTTTAACCTCGCTGTCACCTCTGTTTCAGGCGGAAATGTGTTGTGCTTGTACACATGGGGTCATAGGAGTGGACCGTATGTCCAGGCCATGCACTGTTTGTTCGGCGTTGGTGCATTTGTGGCTCCCCTGATTGCCGAGCCATTCCTCTCGCATCAGCTCAACTCCACGAATCTGACAGCGGTCGTGGAGAGTACGACCCTGACGTTTCCGCTCGACAAGAGGGATGAACACGTGTGGATGAACGATCTGGTGCAGTCTGCTCGAATCCGACGTGACGTGGAAGCGAACGACACGATTCCGTCGCTGCCGACGCCGGCTCCGAAACCGACCAAGCCGAAGGTGGCCGATGCCATACACCTGAACGCCGACAGGAAGTTTGCCGATGGCAGTCAGTTGTCTCACGATTTGAAGAAGATGGAGAAACAGCAGAAGCTGATGTCCACTAAGCCGGTGATGTCTACTACTCCTCCACTTCCGCCAGAGGCGAGCATTAATAGGAATAACAAAACAGTGCAAGAATCTTTAAATCCTACCGCTACAGTCACTCCTCCGACCACTACCACAGTTCACACAACAACAACAACTACTACTACTGCTTCTACCACGCCATTCTTGGTCGATGTTCCCAACTTGTCAGAAAATCAGACGATCTCGGCTAATTCCAACAGCAGCCATGATCCGAGCACACTGGACAACCTGAGACAACAGGTGACCAACATCATAACTGTTATTCACAGTTTCTCAAAGGTACAGTTTGCATATCTCGTTATAGCTGGCACTGTACTCCTCGTGTCATTCTTGTTCATGGTTGCCTGTTGTCGAGGTGGGCTCCACCTACGGGCCACCCGGAACCAGGATCCAGACACATCGTATGGAGTACAAACGGAAGGTACAGGATTCCGTATCCAGATATTGATTCTGCTCTTCTTGTTCTACTTCCTTTATGTTGGGATGGAGGTGACATTTGGTGGCTTTGCGATGACGTTTTCAGTGATGTTTCTAGGCTGGAGTAAGGCCAAAGGTTCGCTGCTGACGTCGACATTTTGGGGTGCAATAGCTGCTGGCCGTGCACTTGCCGTGTTCCTCGCCAGATGCCTAACACCACCGATCATGCTCATCCTTGACCTCGTCATCGTGATCTTCGCCCTGATTGGCCTCGTCATGGCATCCGAGAGCAGCGACGTTGTTGTGTGGGTGTGCTCGGCGATGCTTGGCGTCGGAATGGCGTCGATCTTTCCTACGGGTATCACGTGGGCAGAGAGGTACATGCACGTCACCGGGAAGTTCACTTCGGTCTTCGTCGTTGGCTCGGCTCTTGGTGAGATGCTCATGCCTGCGCTGGCCGGATTCCTCTTCGAAGCGAAGGGCCCCATGTGGCTGTTATACATCCTACTGGCAGCATCCGTGTTCAGCATCATCATCTACATCATCATGCAGAATCTGGCGACCAACATGGGTGAGAGATACAACCGACTTCACAACATTCCACACACCATGTACTACTCGCCAAATGGAGATGGCGTCGATCCCGAACTTGAGATGAACACCCTGACTCCAACTAGCTCCACGTACTCAGATGACTGGTCGTTGCAGCGCAGGAAGAAGGTCACCTTTGATCTCAATGGCTCCCACGCCAATGGGAAACAAAGGAACGGAGATCTGGCTTCAGAATCACATGGTACTAAAAATGGTGATCTCGGAGCACCTAAACATTCCATTCTCAAAGCCAAAGTCAGCAGTAAGACCGGATAATGCACAAGACTTCAGCACAGTCGCAGTCCTTATAAAACTAGTCATTGTTGTTTCTCATAAGTTATTTCTTTGTTATGTTGATAAATTTGTTTGCTTTCCTTGTTTTCTCTTATCATGCTGTTACGGGAATCATCCGGAGCTGGAATTAATCCAAAGAGTTCCTTACTTGTTGTTTCTGGGGTACTTACGTTGAAGAAACCGCTAGTGGTCACTTCGTCTCCTACTGTGTGCATCAGTGATGTCACTATAGATGTAAAGAAGCAATGTGCGAACAGTTATCTGTTAACTACTAGAGTGTTTGTGTCTGAAACTGTGTGTGACAGATAGCTGCCATTAGTTCTAATTTTCAGACGGTTATCTTCATCCCATTGACAATGTCACACTTATTGATCATATTCCCCGAGTCAAATGCCATTTTTGGTTTTCCTTAAATTTCCAAAGAGCTTCATGTTTCTCCTACCTGGAACAATATTTCCTATCGGGATAAGTAATTATCTGCATATTATTGTATCCTGATTGTCGGTATTAGCTCTGTTAATTTATGTTTCTTATACGTTTATGATTGCACATGACTGTGATCCAGATGTGTCACCTGTATATTTCTCATTAAGTGCATCATCACACTGAATGTTTGGTATATGCTTAGGTTATTATTATGTGTGAGGATAAATGGAGTATATGTTCACCTATACAGTTATGCACATGGTTGCAGATGTGCACATGGATACATGAAAACTAGCACATGTAGGAGTCACATTCCAGTTAAACGGATGTCGGTAATTAGAATAACATTTGATGTAAAGCTGTTGGTACACAGAGAATGTACAAGAACACACACACACATACAAAACACACGCATACCAAAACAGAGTAATTAAGCCTGTGGGATTTTTTCTTGTTATTACCTCAATGTTGTGATGTTTGTTAAGATGGTCATATGAACAAACATAAACTGTTTGTTATCCATTGCCAACTCATCGCTGTCTCATGATTGTCTCGTGTGAGATGTAAAACAAATTCACTACGCGATCCGATGATCAAACAACTAGGGGACACATCAGGTATTCATCTACCAGCAGATTAATCAGATTAGATCTCTGAGGCATACCGAGATCTACCTATCAACATATCACTGGCTAGTACAAGGTAAACTGGCAACTTGATACGGCATCTGCGCTCCACTCTGTAACATAGCAAAATAGGTGGGCAGTGTAATCGGCTAAGATGTCATCCCGTTCTTCAAGTACACATCTGGAAGACAAAGGCAATAAGTTTAATGATAATAAAATATCAGCATAAACTATTATGAAATCTTTGGCAAATCACATCAAATGCTACGTTTATTTTGATTGACAGCAAACCGTACAAAAATTAAACAGCTTTTAGACCATATGTATATATTGATGCTATAGTTTCCATTGTAATGCAGTAGTCCATCATTTGTGTTCAGTTGGGTACTTAATTATTTTCATTGCTGTCGCGTTTTTGCAAGATTTATGCTTAACATCAACATCATTATTTGCGAGGAGGAAAAAACAATGAGGAGACGATTCTTCTATTTGTGGATATCTTCTCTAGTCCACGAGACAGCAGACAGTAATTTAACAAAATAATATACATAAATATTTAGAAACCGTTTGTGGAGTCTAAAAAGTTTGATGTAGAAGTGCTGCCCTCAAAAATCACAAATTTTATATATTTACTGTAAATAAATTGTATTTTACTATGTGAATCTGTACTATGCACATGTTAAATTTGTGTAAGTACTATGACAGTTAACCATTCACTGATGTTCACATGAATACTGTCGGTAGCATGTTGCAATACAGATCTCAAAGTTACCAATTGAAAATGCAGTGTTACCCATGGCTGTGGCATGTGCTTCTTTTATGCTATTTACAGGTAATAATCAGTGACTGCACTATGATACTGATTGGTGGGGGAGATACAATCAGATTACATAAACTTGTAAGGAATATAAATCAGTATTGTTCGATGTAATGGTGCAGTTTTATAATTGATCTTTCCCATTTGACGAGTTTCTTCCAGAGGCATAACGAGTGAGAGAAAGGCTGTTACACACATAAGTTACTCCATTGCACGGTTTGAGCCGAAGAAGTTACAAAATAAATACCGGCAATGACGGTTAACATATTGTTAGATCATACTTGATAGCTTTACTAAAGAGAATTAATATATCCTAATCCAGATTAGCTTCACCATCGGCACATGTATCACACGAAATTAATTATTGTTTAAACTATCCCATTCCAACATTGTATCATTATATTTTTGTCGTCTCAGTATTGCGTGCTGCATTGATGTACTGTGACTCGCCCCAAAATCTCGCTTATCAGTTTGTTGCCTGGAAGAACATAGAAGTGTTCCAATGACGGCCTTGCTTCGGGAAAGTTTTGTTATCGGATGGATGCATGATTTAATTAGCAACTAAGAGCTCTCGTTGCGTGTTCCATCACAACGACATCGCCTTTTTAGAGTTACAGAAATAGCATCAGTTACTGAGAATATACTCGTACACCTTAGTGTTCAAATGTTTAACAAATGGGGTGATTGGTTGTGTGGTGCCAATAGAGACTTTGGCCATAAGTATTACCGGCGAATCATTTAGGTGGACTGTTGGTGTTGGCCATCTGTTGAGACTGTAGTATTAACGTCGAATGGCAAATTGACTACAATGAGAGGCTGTACTGTGTGTTATATGCGTTGATTGTGTACTGAATTATTAACAGTCCAACTGTTGTACGTGTTAGAGTGATCGGACTTGTTGATGTACTAACTTAATTATTATGAGCTGAAATAAAAACATCCCTTATTGTACCGCGTAAAGCTTTGTGTGCGAATTGAACCTGGAACAGTGCGTCACCGTTACAAATGTCGTATTGCTGCCCGGGACCGAATTAGATATATAATCTGTGAATTATTGGCGTGAAGGCTGGGCTCAAAGTAACAATTGCGGTCATTCAGTATATTGTTACAGATTAATTACTTTATTTAAGCCAATTCTTTGGTGGCCATGCAATACCCTTTTTCGAATGATTTTAATAGCAATGAATTTTATTCGCATTATTATCATCACGAAATGCACATAAAATATGTGTTTTGAGGGCAGAAAGGTCGTGTTAGGTTTGCACGGATCACTTTCAGCTAGACACCACGTGGCTAATCAACTATATTAGTTTAACCACAAAATACACACAGTGGGGACGTTTTACACGTAACCGAGCAAAACTATACCAAAATATACACACATGTTGATGACGTCGGTACACAACTGAAAGTGAAAGCAGAGGGAACCGAATATTCATGAAGAAAGATGCCTTATATCGCACGCCATTTTAGCATTACTGTCCCGATATAATAATATTATGAACATGTTTAAAAAAAATTAGCATAATGTTATGATAACGTTATATTAACATTACGATAACGTTTTAAAAAGTCGACAAGAAAATATTAAGATAACCGGAACCACATCATAACGTTATTAAAAGAAATAGTTTGACAAGGAATGGTTTTGAGTTTGAAAATGATGTGAGATTGAACAGGAAGCCAGTGAAGAGATTTCAGAAGTGGGACAGAATGGGAAAACTGAGGAGACCGTGTGACAACCCTAGCTAAGCAGTTCTGAACAAACTGAAGTTTTACAATATCCTTAGATGCGATGTTATAAAGAAGAGAGTTGCAGTAATCATATCTACTAGTAATGAGTGCTGTAGCAATGGTTTTGGCGACTGAAATAGCAAAAAAATACGGCGAACGTCACGAATAAGGTAGAAGCAGCGGCGACATGTCAGAGAAATATGTTTTCTGAAATTAAAATCGCCATCAAATGTAACACCAAGATTAGGTACAGTGTCTGATGATGTGAGGCTATGATTAATGATGTTCGTAAGGAAAAAAATTAGTAAGTTTGCTTGCTTTCTCTGTATGTACCTATAATAATAAAATTCTGTAATCTGCATTGGCCCTAAGTCTATTGTGACTGTGAATAAGAGATCTAAGTGGTGCTGTATAGAAAGTAAACAGCAGTCGTCCAAGAACAGAGCCTTGGAACGCCGCAAAACAAAGGAACTGCCTTTGAAAAACAGTTTTTCATAAAAGTCCATTTCTGAAATTATCATTCAAATATAGCATTGGATGTTTTGTGCTTTTCACGTAACGATTCCTGTCTCAATGTGCATTATTACAAATTTGATATTTACATGTCAGACCAAATATTTTCCGTTTTTCTACATTTCTTTGTTTATAAGGTTTCTAACCGCCATTTTGTACCTCATATCAAACCCAAGCAATTATTATTTTTTTCAATTTGATTTGATTTATTTTGTACACTAATGGAAATACCTATAATAACACTAAAATACATAGGTACGTTAGTGTATCAGGATAGCATAAGAAAGTGAAAACACTTATTTATATTGTGATCCAGGATTTTATTTTTATTTCTTCACCACGGCTGTTGATGTCCATTTTAAATGCATCAGATTCGTTTCCACTTGTATTTTTGCTCATTACAAAGCAAGGACCGGTGTCCACTTCCGATAAACGAATTAATTGTTGCTGATATTAAAACCCCTTGAATAAATCCACCTACGAACAAAACCCCCTGAACATAAGGATTAATTAATAATAATTATAAACACATGAAGTTTATTATTAATAACAAGTATTTATACATGTGTCATTCTCATTAACAAATTAAGTATGATACCAGAAGTGATTATGTCCCATCTGTTGAACACACACACGTTTCTAATGTGTATACCTTATCATCATAATTTGTTATATATTAGTTACTTGCTCAGTCTATATTTTATTATTTTTTCATAATACTTTGCTACATTAAGTGTATCATTTTATATGTACAATGACATAACATTATTAACCAATGTTTTTATTGTAATTGAAGTGAAAATACATGACAATAAAACTGATCTTGTCTTATATTGTTATTACTTACAAACATCTAATGCAGTATCCAAGACCTTTGAGTGTTATTCGATGTATTTTGACCCATCATGGACACCTTCACAAAGATTTAATAGAGTTCACTGAGGTGACTTACTATGACGCCGTTATCGCTTTTTCGGGGGTTACCCAAGGGATTCCAACATGACGTCAGTGTCTACGTTGGTCAGATCTTTACGGATGTTGTCAATAACTCTCCATAGAGTTGGATGAGAATTTCCAATTAGAGATCGGAAGCCATTGTTCCAGGACTCGCAATTCCATATATCAGGAGATCTAGTGATCTATTTGTCTTCTATTAGCTAGAGGCAAGTCAATTGACAGTAATTAACACACATACAACTGGTTGTTTGAATATGGCGACTGCATTGGAAAATTAATTTATTGCCTTAGATAGTTATATTTTGAAAAAAGATGCATATGAAAAATTTACCATTCACATATAAAACATCTTTTAAAAACAACCACTGGAATTCAGGGGGTTATGGCCAAGATGTGGTTTTGGGGGTTATGTCCACATGGAGTTATGTCCACATGGGGTTTGTCCTGGATTCATTTTAAACGGACAATATACACACACACACACACACTTTACTCGCGATTTCAGACAAAATTCAATGATTTAAAGTGGCAGGAAGTAGCCGTTCTGGGTGTAAACACTACTTTCGAATTGAGCGATGAGGAATGTTTTCAAAAATAGCTCCTCTACGCAAAGAAAGCTTGAGGATAGAAATGACTGATAGACATCTACTCTGTAGCCTTTCACCTTCGATCTACTTATTTCCATTTTTGGCTCGTTGTATACTGTTATTTGAGAAGGTTTTTATGAGATACGTTGAAACGTGCCAACGCGTCTCCTGGTGATGCTCGTAAACAACACATTATTGTCCGCTATGTGACAGCACAATAGACCTTGTCAACTAATTTTCGCGGGCTTTTGCACTTCGGGTCATCGCCCAGAGCCGCGGAGGCGGAGCTTCATGGTTTTCAATGTAGGCTGGATTCTTGTTCTGAACATCTCGGTTTGAACAACGATCTACTGCGTAATACAATTGGAATTCAGATAGGAAAATACTTCTGGTGATAGATTAGTTTCTTGTTGTTCAGTACATTCCATTATTAAATGTTGTTATTGTGAAATAATTAGAGTAAATACTTCTTTAGCGAAGTCCGCTAGTTTGAAATGGCGACAGACGGGGTTTGTTTACATTTTAAAATCAACTCATGGTTCGCGTTAATTCACGAGAAATAATACACAAATGCAATATATCAATGCCGGATTATTGCTCTATCAATCACTACTTTTGTGTAACACAATATGTTTCTAATTTGATGAGTATTTTCGATCCAAATAGCACACCCGTTTGTTTATTAGAATTATGCCATCTATGCCGGCGCATCATTCCTGACGTGCGCATGCGTCATGAGCCTACTGCTAGACGATGCTACATGGAAAATGACCACAAATAAAACGTGGAGTATTATCACCGGCAATGATCGTTAGCATATCTCGCGTACACACTGAAAAGGAACGGGGATCCAGACTGCAATTAACACGACACGATTGTAGTAGTTTTAAAACCTGCCGCCAGATGTCACTAGCTTAATTGGCAAGGTCTGTTACCTATCACAACAGAGAGTTCTGTTTCTGTTGTTTTTTTCACAGGTCTGCGACTGATTCTCAGCTATTTTTTCCAGCTCGTTTCTACTTTAATCGCCAGTCTAAAATATAATATGCAAACCATGGAGAACCATGGAGAGAGCCCTCTCCCATAACCAACCCTTCCCTAATCAACCCAAATATTAACCAACCCTAAACATAACCAGCCCTAAATCTAAACAACCCTATGAAAATACCCTCCTCACTGATAGACCACAGGAAGAAACCCGTATTGAGACCGTACTTGTTTTGGCGCCAAAACGATCAGACCAGCTCAAAGCCAAGACGCACACCCTAGGGGAACCCGAAATCTAAAAATAACACTTAATGGGATAGTCCACCTTCATTTAAAATTGTCAGGACTAACACAGCTATGCTCATTGTGTAAACGATCACACACACATATTAAACAATGCAGTTCAAAGTGCTGATTAATCCGGAAGCTCCTGAAAGCTGACGTCACTTGAACTCAGCAGTTTGACCGGAAGTCTGTAGAGCCCGTACAAAAGCATGTAAACAAGTGTGAGCAAAGAATTATTCCAGAACACAACGCGATTATCTTGGTAAAATTACGTCATCAATGACATACAACCATATCAGTTTGAGCCAGAAGGAACCTTACAAGAGGAAGATGATTCAAGATGGCTCAGATATTAACGCTCAAGAGAAACTATAATCCGCGTCAGTCTAAAGAGGGCTCATGTGACGTCAGAGTATTTGAGTTTTCTCCTTCCCGCCTTCGAATCAGCTTCCGGTGCAGCTGTAATGGCGGCACTCCAGTAATTTGTATTATTTCCCTATATCTATGATATCAGGTATATCTCGTGATTATTATTGTGGAATTTCTGGTTACTGTTCTAAGCATTACATATTTTTTTTTTCAATTCTGAGGATGACTGTCCCTTTAATAAATAAGACGCCAAACGTCACATAATCTTAGTTGAGAGACTAGCCCATAATAATATATTGTTGATATTTAACCGACATTAAAAAAAAATATGTGGACGCCACTGAAAATGCTATAATTAGTTGGTAAACACAGAAGACTTCATTGCTGAAAAAAATATCTGTGAGTCAGCAGGCTATGAATAACACAGATTACGAAGGTCCATGTTGAATATCACGAGTCGAATACGTCCGATTTATATTTAAAAAAATAAGTATCACTTTTATCACCAAGTAAACAAAACTAGCTGATCAAATATCCGCGATTATATCGTAATTTGCATGTCAACTCAACGTGCACGAGCTTGTTTAACAAAATCCGTATGTGCACGAGTTCACTGACCTTTACATACACATGTGTGTGTGTTTGTTTTTGTTTTATAATTGTCATCCTTGTTGTCTCTTATAATATACTTCACAGAATAGATACTAGACGATAAATGTTGTTTAAACATGTTCCGTGATAATAATTAGTTAGTATTATTATAAATAAGTGTAATTTAGTATTCGTTTTGGGTAACGCTTTGCGCCTATACTGGCAACACGCGTTGTATGCTCCCTTGGGTGTTGAGATGGGTGCTGGGTAGAAACAGGTCTGAGTCAGGGATGATAATATTGTACGGCGCCTCAGAACAGGGTTACCTGGTTCTGGCGTTATGTAAACACGTATTATTATATATTATATAGTATTATGTTTCCCTGGCTAGTGTCCGCGAGATATACTCGTAAGGCTAGTGGTGTGCCGCGTCGCCGTGATGACCGACATCACTGGATCAGGCGTGGAGTCTGGCTCTCAGGATCATCGCCGACTGACTTGTTTTGGAGTCGCTGTTTTTCCTGCTGACCATGAAGTCGTCGAAGAGCTACTTCTCCCAGTCGTACCAAACTTACAAAGCGCTCTTTTCTTACTTAAAGCCTGTTCAAAGGCGCTGAGATAATATTGCATGTTTATATAGCGCCACAGCCAGATAATCCTGTTCTGAGGCCCTGTACAATATTAGTATCCCTGAATCAGACCCGTTTCAATCCAGTATCCAGCTCAACTGCCAACGGAGCATACAACGCATGCTGCCATTAAAGGCCTCGAATTAACTGCCCCACCATTGTCTAGCTCGAGAAAGTCGTCGACTGGCATCGGATCTGTGATGGTCAGTCGTTCGGCAGTAGATTCCAGTGTCACTTGTAGACCATCAGTGACATCCAGATTATCGTCAAGATCCATGTCCCTAGGGTCCATCGGAAAACCCCCATCTCACGAAACACTTGCACACTGTTTGCTTTTTTATTATTGCAGCCTGGACGTGCGCTTTATGGATCTTTGCGCATGTCAGATTTAACTACTAGTGTATTATCTGGAAGGGCGCGGTAGAAGAGGTCTGTTCCGTGGAGTTTATATATGTCAAGTGGATTATACCCATTTACGATATCGGGAAGCCTCCCCTTTCAGCTGACCACAGTATTTGGACTAACACTAGCACTTCGATCACATACTGTAGAACATTTGACATCCTGGCAACGACAAAAAGATTCCAACCATCCGTTGGATGCTTTCAATTCATCGATGTGGATTTGCTCGGTGAATTCCGAGGCTTTTTCTTGTAGTATAGCAATTTGCTGACTGCGCTTGCGGCAAACCACTCCAATGTTACGATGCTAAGTTATTCATTTTGGTGATGACACACCGATACGTTTACGGCTGTCAATGGTCTATTACCAAATGTCTCACCTTTCCGCCAAGCCATGATGCCAGTTTACGCACAATTCAAAGACAATGGCGATCCGTTGACCACGCTGATTGTGATTACAACACAATCGTTTCTTTGCCAATTGAGATGTGGTAGAAGCGATTGTCGTATGATCTCAGTACTGAGTTGTATTTAGAACCAGCAACTGGCCGACGTCCAACTCAGACGACAACGTTTCTGATCATAAACACGACACTTCACCCATCCCGCATCCGTAGTATGTCGAGCCGTGAGAGCGCAATTAGTTAGAGCGTAGCACTCGTAGCCGAGGGTTTAAGGGTTCGAGACTCCAGAAGCTGCAATGCCGTCGTGGGGCGACTGGTTCACTCATCCATAAAGATGAGAACCCGACAGGACGCGATGGCTATGTGTTTGAGTAAAGCATTGTGCCTATAATGGCAGCATGCGTTGTATGCTCCCTTCGGAGTTGAGAAGTGTGCTGGATTGGAACAGGTCCGAGTCAGGCATAATATTACTGTAAAGCGTCTTAGAGCAGCTTTCTAGCTAAATAGGGCGCTTTAAAATGTCACTTATTATTATTATTATTGTTATTATTATTATTATTATTATTATTATTGTTATTATTATTATTATTATTATAGTAATCTGCCTCAACTGTCAACAAGCACACAATCCGGTACATTATCTGCTCAACTGCCCATCACACCCGATCTACAGAAGAAAACTAAAATAGTATCTCCTCCCTGAAGACTACTCATTTCCGGATCATCATCTTGGAGCTTCGATTATAAGAAAATCAACATTCCGACCAAACATCATCATCCCACTTCTGAAATACCCCTTATTAACACCACCATCAACAATAAAGACAAAACAGACAAAAGTCAACACCAGGTGGCAGCCAGTGATCTCTACCCCGAAATTTAAACAATTGAAAAGTTAGAACCAACGACGCACCGACGACGGAGGTTATGATTAACTGACTTATGATTGATAAAAAAAATGTCAGAATGAAGAATTAAACGGTGCGTTAAATATACGGTTATGTAAAAATCGGGGTCTGTTAAGGTCTATCATACCTGTATATATATATAACTCTTTTTAATAGCTATCGTTTCGCTGTATTTTACAGCCATACAAGTAGAACAAAAAGACACAAAAATGAAGCAAATCTTCCGTCTAATACTAAAAATATAGAATTTTATTTCACGAGATCAAAACTGCCACAAAAAACGACAAAAAACACTCAAATTTATGACATGCTCGTTTCGTGTCTTCTGCACTTTTTCAATTAAAACTTTCTGGTTATTTATGGGTGTTATTTTATCAGAGTATCACAAGATCGGCACACTAATACCCGTTTACTGTTTTTTGATCAACCTTATTTCAAGATATAACATTACATAAGTAGTATACTGGGAAATAGAATACACCGTTCAATTTAGCCCGACAATTCCCGTAAAAGATTCAACGCATCACGTTCTAAAATATTTAGGCGAAACAAAACAAAATCTATTCACAGATGTCAATGAAATTTTCTCATGTCAATATTACTTAATAAAGCTATCTAAATTCATTTATATAAATGGAGTCACCGTTTGGTTTGTTAATTATAACCTTTCAAATATAACCATACACATACAAAATACGCTGTTATAGCCCTTCGGTTCGATTCACGATTTATCAATTTGCAAACCGCGGTTTATTTCGATTTTTTAGCTGTCACGTTACTCTTCCGTAGTGTTCGTTCATACAATGATGGGAGAAAATCCCCAAATTTTCAATGACGTTTTCTTTGACGTCATGCGGACTTCAGCCAATCACAGTATCGGATTCCGAAGCACGTGATATTTGCATGGGCTATCCCATATCAAACCCTGTCATCACAGCCTGCAAAGAAACGTTTTATTTCTCCGGAATTTGTCTAAGCCTCTAAAATCGTATAAATCATCTGTTTAGAAACATTTCGGCCACCCGATGACAGAAACATTTGAGAGGGGAAGAGAAATTATATTAAAAAATAACTGTGTGCAGGATTTGTTAGTCGTAATATCAATCTGGAAATACTACAAACACGATCAAGCATTTAAACAGACACCACCCGGATATTCGTCTTCGCTTTCGTGAGTTTTGTTTTCATTACACGTTAAACAAAAGATGCCGTTTACCTCTCCACGATCGACTGCCATCACAAACCAAATTGGGAAATTCGTAGTGACATACCATACACAGTGGTGGAGAAGCTACGACTTAAAGAGCTCCTACGTGTTCTGGAGCCAAAGTATGAGTCATGCAATATATTATATAGACCCTACAACTTTTATGAGTTGCCAGTTAATTAAATAGAGCGAAGTAGGTAGTTACGGACCGTTGGTAGTCAACTCTTATTAAATATTTTCTCTAATAACTAATAACTCACACTACACTATCTACAGTGCCGGTTCTTTGGGAAGTGAAACTTGGAATTTCCTCTTGTGTTCTTTATTTCATATGTGCGCTTAACTAATAACTAAAGCTAAATTAGGTATATGTTCCTGAAGTAATTTTTATGTTTCTGCTATTTTTTTTAACTAATACTAAAGTTAGTACTTGTAACCAGGGTTCAAAAAAATCCCGATTTAAAAATAATAAGATTTGTTTTTGTTTAAATCAGATTTAAAAAAATGTTTTAATCGATTTTTAATTTTGTTTACAAACAATAGTGAAACATTTCTTCTGGTGTGTATTCAGCATGAGATAACCCTCAATAGTGAACCTATGTGGATGTTCACCTTATATACCCATCCTGGCTAAACACCAAGTACTTAAACGGTTACTCAATCATTCTCATAATGCAGAGAAAATATGTGACGTCACGTGTCAGATCATCCCCAATTCACCCAATTTACCACATTGAGGATTTGTTGACACCTTCTTTTGGATTGAATACCCAAGATCCTCCCAATGATAGAGTGAGGGGGATTGATACTCAACTGTATGACTCGTTAAGACTATATTAATTGGTGTTGAAATATAATTGCAATTCAATTATAAATATATGTAAAATAATAATCGTAGTTTAGATATTACCAAAAAGATATTTCTGTTTTCTAGTCATATCATTTGTTTTTATCATAAATTCATTTACAATTATTTTGCAAGCGTTTATTAAAAATAAAGTTGCTGCTTTAAGCTTTTTTAAATTAGTTTTTTTTTTTTAAAGTATGCGCGATCAGCGGCATGCTTCAGTAAAGTATCGTGAATAAATCGAACCGTGGACTAAATATCGAAAATCGAAAACAATCGAATCGTCCCACACCTAATTTGGATAAATAAATAAACATTCAAATCCATTTACTGTTTGCTCTTTTTCTTTCACTGTTTATTATATTTCATCAGCACAAAGATAGAATAAATTTATACATATTCAGATTATTTTGTTTCAAATATAGGCATATATAGTCAAATCATGGAAAATTTAAGAAAATGCTATATTTACGTCATTCACGTACATAAACCCGGCACTTGGTGCCAACGGTCGCAAGGTTCGAACCCCGTAAGAGGTCGAAACTTTTCCAGAGATTAATTTCTCGGCTCAGAACATCGTGGGTGGCTGACCACGTTAAATGGCGCTGCCGTCTTCATTGAATTATTTAAAATAAAGGGGGACGTTAAAACCCCCCTGATGACGTAAAACACTCTGGCAGTGACCACCCTCAGGGTATTTCGGCTCCATCTTTCCGTACTGCTCCCCTGTGAGTGGTGGGGGGGGGGGGGTTCTCAATCACTCCAACATAGAGACTGTGCTGATTAAGCGACAGCCTGGGGATTCTCCCCGAACAACAAAACCATAAAGGCAAATTGTGGGAAAGTCAGCAAAAATATACCTGAAGACAAGTTAATTTCCTTTGGAAAAGAACAGGTGGTCGTTTAACGTAAACACAAGTCGTCGTTTAATGCAGGTTTTGTATAATGAATGTTCATGGAGAAATTGGGGGGGGGGAACTTACTTGTGATCGTTTAAGGAAGTTGGTTTCTTTTAGATAGGAATTTGCTGACTGCGCCTGCGCCAAAACCACTCCCATGTTACGATGTTAAGTTGTTCATTTGGTGAACAAGGACGTCAGCATTTCGCTTCAAAATCACTTGAGTTTTACCAAATGTCAAACCTTTTCCCAAAATGACGATGACTACAACCGACTGATTGTTGTAGTTTTATAAGTTCAACTTAAACCACCACGACGCTACTGACATTTTTTTCATGTGTTACGTCATACAGTATTAAAGAGCTTGGGAATCTGTCGCCGAAGCTTCGATGACGTCACAAACAATAGACGTTTTACATGACCTATGACCTAGGTGGCAGTCGACCCGGGAGCGGCCTAGCCGAATGTTTAAACGTTCGTATAGAAAATAATACAAATTAATATATAAATAGATATACAAAACTGTAAATCTTCCTGTTTTACGGCCATTTCTGTGCACAAGGTAGCCTAACTGGGCCGAGTGACCTCCATAGATAATGGAGCGAAGTGACAGATGAAACACCCTTCTGACCTAGCTCGGCCGGGATTTGAATCCAGGTGCTATAGGTCTGTGACCAACCGCGCTATCAGTTAGGCCACGGAGCTTGAAAGATGAATCCATCATTGCGAGCGAAGTAACGATTTCAAAAAATAAATCTCTACATCAATCCGGAACTGAGATGTTGACATTGTGGCGAGAAAGTTTGGACTATAGTCAGCGGGGATGACCAGAAGCACGACCTACGTCTCTTACCTCATACCCAAAAATAGGCTACGCCCTTGTTACCACAGGATTTATTTGTCTTATTTAAATGCAAGACTTCCCATAAGTTTTTTTGTTTTAAATATATAGACTGTATCCGGGTTGTTAGAATGTGTGTGTGTGCGCGCGCGCGCGTGCGTGCGTGCGTGTGTGTATGTGTGTGTGTGTGCGTGTGTGTGCGAGCGAAGTAACGATTTCAAAAAATAAATCTCTACATCAATCCGGAACTGAGATGTTGACATTGTGGCGAGAAAGTTTGGACTATAGTCAGCGGGGATGACCAGAAGCACGACCTACGTCTCTTACCTCATACCCCAAAATAGGCTACGCCCTTGTTACCACAGGATTTATTTGTCTTATTTAAATGCAAGACTTCCCATAAGTTTTTTGTTTTAAATATATAGACTGTATCCGGGTTGTTAGAATGTGTGTGTGTGTGCGCGCGCGCGTGTGCGTGCTTGTTGTTAAAGGCGTGACGTTTAACAATCAATCTACATCTATAGTTATGTTATTTTAGTCGTCAGTGACATTAACACGGATATATAAACTGAAATACTAAAAAAACACGACCAGCTTCGATTGTCAAAACCTTGTTCAAGTACGTGTGTCTCCATAGGGATTTAGTTCCCTGGTGAACAGTCCAGATTCCTTAACCACCATTTTGTTAATAAGTGCATCCCCATGGATACACAAATAACACACGGACACATATAATGGACTCCCTCATTCCTGACTAATGAGATGATTTACGTTATTCGTGCCAGTGCCTTTTTAGCACACACACACGCGCACGCGCGCACGCAACCACGCATATATATATATATATATATATATATATATATACGTACTATTTAGATGTTAGCATATTTACTATTCAGGTTTTATTTCCATGTTTATATAAGCTATTTTAAGCCATTTTACCTAATACTTAACTTTATATAAGTAGAGTGCAATCCAATATCTACAAGGTTCAGTTTACCAATTATAATACGCAAGTCTCACGTGGGGGGCGGATTATATTCAGAAGCCAAGTTTCTAAATATTATTGTACGTAAAAATCATCCAATGTTTTTTGTAATGCGATTCAATGCCACAGATCCTGTTCCCGGCGTTTTCGGATAATAGAGGACGCAAATCTTTGGGTGGAAAGGTCATGAGCAATCAATCTACGCCGGATAGTGCTGCCACCTTACGGCATACTGTGTTAATCGTTTAGGACCACTGTTTTTGAATAATAATGCAACGACTATTTCTCTGGTCTACACCACTGACTTTAGGTCAATGGTCTACACGTATTGCACGAATAACTTTTAGGTTAGGTCAAAGGTGAAGCAATATCTCGCAGCTGAAAAGCAGAACACGCATATAAATACTCGGATATCGCTTTCTCGGAATTGTAGAAAATAATACCTAGCCTTTTTATAATGTTCTTGAATGATGTGAAAGGTGTGAGGATTTATATATCAGGCGATGTATGTTTACTGTACCTACTAACCTCAAACATCCCCTTTACGAACCACATTGGATCAGTCAAGGGTTCGGGCCAAGGCTCCAAAATACCCCCCCCAACACACACACACACACACACACACACACACACATATATATATATATATTAACAAAGCAGGAGTCTGTAGAAGCCCCACAAATACACTCTTGTTTTAGATGTAGTCGGAATGTCGATCAATTGTCCCGATGTTGTTAATTTGACTGAAGATGTGGCAGCACAATAATTAATATATTTAGTCTCGGTGCTAAATTAAGATCCCATTATATATTTAAACATTAGCAGATACGCTGTCGGTACGGATTATCTAAATACCATAACTATTAATATTGGTATTACACGTTTCGTGTACGTTAGCACTTAAACAATATGTATAGTAAATGTATGCATTATTTAATAACCAATTTTTATTGAATTTTATATATTGTCCGAATGCAACATATTCAAACATTCTGCATCTTGTTCCCCTGCTGTGTTTCCGTTTTGACGATAAAAAACAAACCATATTATTTATAATTAATATATCCATGTCGTATCATAGAAATAAGACATCGTTTTTAGTTGTACTACAAATATATACGTATCAAAACGACGCACTATTATTTTTTAAACTAGTTCTTCGAACAAAAGCGATTATCCGACACAGATACCAGTCTCATCGTTGTATCTCTTCATGCGTCCAGTTATCATCATATGACGTGGACAAGGTTACGATGGTCTTACAATATACTCCGTTGCCGAGTCTCTAAGTGATGGCCATCACTTTAACTCGGGTCACACCCCAATTGCAACAAATCAACCAAAAAGACAGTCTCTACGTGTTATTATTAATGTATCCGCATAAGTGAATCTTATCCCCAGAAGTCTAATGTACTTTGACATTTTGTTCTCCATACAGGTTAGAAATACATCACTATATAGTATGATAAGGCCGAGGTCTGCTATAGGTGACTATTTGATATAGGATAAAATAAAAAAAACAGCGGAATTTAATTATTTCGTTTGTTGTACTTAAATAGTACCGGGTATAGACGATCTCAGCTACAAAAAGATCCAATTTATTTTGGATACTAGGCGTGTGTGTGTGCGCGCCCCGCGGGTGCGTGTGTGTGCGCGCGCACGTGAGTGCGTGTGTGTTCGTGTGGTTAGTCTATGTACTAAGCTTATGTTGTCAGATATCCGAACTGTCAGATATTTCATATCATTCAAGAGTGTTCCAAAATTAAATAGTATATTTACAATTCTGGGAACTCACCAAACGTATTTACTCAATATCGCAGTATTTAGGTTTATATATTATATCAGAGATGAGATTGGATTTTGAGAATAAAAATCCTGAAAAGCCGGAAAGGAAGTCCCAGAACGAAGTGAGCCACATACGCCTAGGGATGTCGGGGGGGGGGGGGTTGCGGGTAACAGGGGTTTGTGCATTTTTAGGATAGTCTGAGAATATTAGAATGAGGTTAAAAGATGACTTTTGCAAGAGAATTTGTGTTTCAAACAACCAGTTTGACCCACTCCCCATTTCCTAAAATGTTCTTCTCGGCTCTGGAAAACCGGAAATGCCGATAAAATCCGGAAAACTCTCACCCGTGTAGTAGGTGAGTTGAGTGAATTTGGACAGGTCCATCTTTGACCTGCCGAAATTTGATGTTTATATGCGCAAGAATATGTAGTTAATCTTGTGGCAGGGGGGTTTCAGTCGCGAAATATTACCACGAGGCGATCGAGTCTAGGAAAAAAGGAGTAAGGAACCCTGGACGTCCCCCCCCTGGATCCGCCTAATACTAAAAGTCATTTGTACGGCGTGTTTAGAACTTCTATAAAAGATCGTTGCACATTATTCAAATTAGTTATTTAAGTTAATCACAACTTCGTAGCGAAATATTAATAATCAATTTAAATTACATAAATTATACACGTTAGTCACGTGTTCCCTTCCTGTATTCATAATTGAGCTACTTAACTGTTGTACCATCTATAGATAATGATCTCTTAAGATTGTCTTATTGAAGTACGTTGTCAACAACAGCATAGATCACACAGGACTGCACCCCCCCCCTCCTTCGAGTATACGACTCAGATTAAGCCGGCACTGAGACTAAAAGCTCCTTGTGGTGTGTGTGTGTGTGTGTGTATATATATATATATATATATATATATATATGTGTGTGTGTGTGTATTGCCACACATACACATACACGAGTTAGTAAAAAGACAATTTAGTTTGTTGTTAAGCCTTGTTCTAGATACTTATGATGGTTATTGTATTGATATTCAGTTCTATGTTTTATATCTGATTTATTTGTTAATAAATAGATTACGATAAGTTACTGATTTACCAGTTTATATATATATATATATATATATATTAAGAGTACGTATATCTGTGTCAACTGTCTGACACACACACACACACACACACACTCTCTTTCTCTCTCTATATATATATATATATATATGTGTGTGTGTGTGTGTGTGTGTAGGCAGTTTTATGTGTACGTACGTACGTATGTATGTATGTACGATTCATATATTTGCCGGTGTGTGTGTGTGTCCACCAGAAGATTGCTTCATACCTGCAGTCCATATATTGACATATGATATATCAATTTCTATATACAAGACATAGATAACACACAGCTCATTCTCCGGTCTAGAGATCTCTAACGTGTACATTGATGACATAATAAACATACTGGACCACATAACACAACTGACACTTCAAAGATAATAACAATATTAAAACTTATTGTTGTTGGTGTTGTTTATTTAAAACAATAGATTAAACTTAATTTTTTTATGCTGTAGCATTTATAATTTCTTTCAGCAACCTATCAGACAAAATGGTGGGGGGAGGAGGAAGATATACCCCATGCACACTCACTGTATATGTGAAGTCTAGAAGCGCGCGCGCACACGAACACACACTTGTATATATATATATATATATATATATATTGACAACAAACCGCCGTATTAAGTCTCACCGACAATGATCTATCTATTGAGGAATTGAGCTGATGTAATCTTTATTGTCTGTTATTTGTCTCGACATGAACTAGGTCGCTAGAGGTCATTTTGTTGTTGTTGTTGTTATCAACAGATAGTCCATATTATGAGGAGCTGCAATTGTCTACACAAAATGTTACATATATCGATGTACAGAGTATATAGCGAGTGGGTCTTATTGAAGAATGATAACGGCTTTTCTTAAGATGGTTGTAGGCGATGTGATGTGTTCTTTAATTTTAACAAAGCATTTCACACAATGTACTACCTACACACAAAAGAATGGTCTTTTATTCTATAGTTTTACTAACTCGTTGTTTGCTACGAAGATAACGCTCGCATTTGAATAAGATCAGATTGATGACCAGATAAGTTTCGTTTCTAACCTATAAAAGTTCTTAGAAAATACAGAAGGAATAGTAACGTGTTCATCGAGGACAATAAACGGACAATAAACGGACAATGAACGGACAATGAAGATGATTAAGACAGCGTAACAAAATGAAATGACACGTGTACGGATTAAAGTTGACATAATGTCGTATAACATACACGATGGCGTGCTGTAGAGGAACAACACCATATATGGCATTGCTATTTTCTTCGTATTTTCTGTACAAGATGATGATGATTGATTAATTGATTGATTGATTGATTGATTGATTGATTGATTGATTGATTGATTGATTGATTGATTGATTGATTGATGTATTACGGCCACTT
This sequence comes from Paralvinella palmiformis, assembly GCA_025642065.1. Classification (NCBI taxonomy): domain Eukaryota; kingdom Metazoa; phylum Annelida; class Polychaeta; order Terebellida; family Alvinellidae; genus Paralvinella; species Paralvinella palmiformis. The sequence continues at coordinate 1,018,398 of JAODUP010000281.1, read as the reverse complement.
TTGTGCACATGGTAGGCTAAATGGGCCGAATATTTTCTGTACAGGATCCACGCCAAAACAACGGAACGTGTTATGTCGATAATTGAGGATAGTTTCTTTTCTTCGCTTTCTATATATATATATATATATATATATATATAGTCGACGTTCAATTTAATATTTTATGTGTGGTATGTGTTCGACTAAGGTTTGACTAATTATCGTAAAAATCCGGTGTATCGTGTAATATTTCAGCACCTTCTTGCATTAGACTTGAATCGCATCTGAATATGATAACACCAGCGCCATGTTCTAACTTAGCTGAGTGGGCGCCTCCGTGGTCTAGCGGTAGCGTGCTGGACCACAGATCACTATCACCCGTGTTCGAATCCCGGCGTGGGCATATCTAATGTTTCGTCTTTCACTCATTACCTTTCGAAGTCGCTCGGCCCATTTAGCCTACCATGTGCACAAAAGTGGGGCCGTAAAACATCAATCATCATCATCATCATCTAACTTAGCTGTGTGTTACGTATTCAGTAATCTACGTACAGTATTATGGGGCCCACGTCGATCCCAATGTATCTATATGATAATATTATTAGCGAATGGATAATATATTGACACTTATGGGGCATGATCTTGTGATAATGCTCTGTCTATTGGCAAATGGCAGATGAGCGCCAAGATACAGGATACTTTATTTATCCATATTATTATAATAATACATTTTCATTAATCTAACTCAGAACAGGATGCTCTTCAAAAGTTTCATTCAAGCTTGTAACACAGTGACACCTATCGGATACCCAGAAAATTATGTCAGTCATATTATAATATATATATATATATATATATATATATATATATATAACACGAGCACAATGCGGTAATTAAAGGCTCACACACTTTTTCTAGCAGATAACGGTTATCGTAAATGTGACACACTACTCTCGCGCGCTCAAATTGCAATTTCACCAAATTAGATCAGTAATCAACAAATTATACGAGATGTGAACATCATGCTGAAAATTGCCTATTACTTAATGGAAGGAGGGGGGCGGATGAATGTTGTTCATTAAGTTAATATTGCGTCAAGTCACATGATGTTAATGTATTTATTTAAAGCTGGTTAACAATGTCATGCCGGGGTTATTTCTAAAATTGGTCGCCTTTCGTCAACTAAACGCAATTAGATCCATTCGAGATATATATTAATTAATTGATGACTATCGCCAGGCATACTATATGAATATTTCTTGCCATTCAAATATGTTTTTAGATAAGGCTCCAGTTCGTATATATTATTCACAACAAAAAGAGAACAAACTATATTATGTATGGCTCTAATTTCTATATTAAATTAATTTAGTACATAAATGGCTGATTTTGTTCATGGCAACAAGGAAGTAATCACACGCTCGCTGGAAAACCAAAGAGTGTATAACGAAAACAGACACTTCATGGCGCCCATAGTAACACTTCCGCTGGTGGCGCCTCTACAATTAACGAATGTGAAGCCATGCAGAAGCCTCGATGACACTAGGAAGACAGACAGTCATTTTGTGTTTGTTGTTACCTGTAGGGACAGCAGGTCAAATTGTTCTGTTTTCCCGAAAGAGAAGGACAGTTATAATAATCAACTGAATACATACAATCACTGCAATCGGAGAGAAAGGGGAACATTTGCAGGCGAGAAAAGGTGTTAAATTTCCGTTTCGTACCAAACTCTGCTAACCTATTTAAGCGATGCATAAAATAACTGAGCACATACAGGCCTTTCAATAATATCATTCAACCAATAGGATGATCGATTATCTACCGATTTGGTGATTACCACATTAAAATACTATAATATGTATTGGCTGCTGCGTGACGACACTATCTAGGAGCCGCAAGAAGGAGTGTGGGTTTGACAATTCGTTGCATCTCATCGTTGGAAACAGCTGGGGGGGGGGCGGAAATTCCAAGGAAATAATGATCGCTCTGATACAGCGAATATTAAGAAAGTTATGAGACATAATCGCGATGAAGTGGCACAGTACATGATCCCGTCATAATTTCTTTCGGGAATCATTGATTGTCCCTTACTGGATTAGGAGATTCGGTGATCCGGTCACTTGTGTCAGAGTTCAATGGTTTTACACACACACACACATACACACACACATACATACACACACACACACACATATATATATATATATATATATATATATATACACACGGCAATTTGAAGACCATCATTACAGGAGTAGAATGTAATCATATTAGTGTCTATATTGTTAATAAAACAATAATTAAGTCAACTCTATTGTTGTTGTTGTTGTTGTTGTTGTTGTTGCTGTTGTTAAGAATGTTTGCACAAATCAATACTGTATAATATTAAGATGGATCGTCGTTCCAGGAATGTCTTTTTTTAATCATCAAAATATCACAGTTGGACAAGATGATAATTGATGTTTTACGGCCACTTTTGTGCACACGGTAGGCTAAATGGGCCGAGCGACCTCCAAATGCAATGAAGCGAAATCATAGATGAAACACCCTTCAGATACGTCCACTATGAGATTCGGACTCAGGTGGTAGCGCTCCGTGGTCCAACGCGCTACCAGTTAGACCACAGCGGGACAAGGTATCCGGAAACCAAAGATTCCCCCCGAAAACGAGCTCCTGAACACGTTGAGGCGGAACACTCTAAGATGATGGTACATACGTATCTTAAAGGTGTCAGGTCAACATCTGTAGCATTACTCCCGGAAAAAATTCAATCTGAAAACTTCCAATCTGGAAAACGTCATCCATACGATATTAATATCCATTTCGTGGCCAATAGCAGACGATATCAGACCATCAGCGAAATACAAACACAACTAAATTTAGTTATGTATGGTTTATTGTTTGTGTACAAACATCTGTTTGGTAATACTGTTGTTTACTCATTCGTTTTGATGTTGTCTAACCATTGATCAATCCTATTGTAATATTTTCGGATATTAAGTCGCGAAAACGTTCAGATGTCTTCACGTTTTATCAACGGTTTCGATCACGTGACCTTGACTCACTCGCTGTTTGGATCTACCGTTTTTCTCTTTAATTAAGAGGCTATGTATTCTTACGATTTATTGTATTCTCTAACACACGCACGCACGCACGCACGCACAGAGAGAGAGAGAGAGAGAGAGAGAGAGACGTAAACAGTAGGGTCCAAAAGTATTAAGCCACCACGCAAAATTACACATTTATTAATATTTTTTGGCACAGTTTCGTGAATATTATTAACTAAACTGGTATAATATAGACATTAACAGTAGTAATTAACTAATCAGAAATCCTCTAAAATCATAACATACTTTCATCACCATCTTTCTACAAAACTGTCAACAAACAGAGAAATTCAGGGATGTTTCAACCGAAATAATTTAAAACAATCACGTGATAAAACAACAACAAAGACTACAATAATATGCAAAACAAAATTCGTAAGCTACTCAATAAAGCTAATTAAACAAAATGTAAAAAATGGGCTTCTTTTCCACACGCGTCTTGTAGACACTCGTGGATCCTGATAGGCATGCCATGGATCAACTGTAATTTTCTGGTCCTTCCGGTGTCGTCGAAGTGGTCACATATTGCCTGTTCAAGCTCTCTAAGGGGTTTTCTATGTGAGGGTTGCTCCTGAATTTGCTCTTCGCACTACCCAAGCAAGAGATTCTCATCGAGATTGAGATCCGGGCTCTTTGGGGGATGTTTCATTCCCCGGATGCTGTATTGTTCCTTCCATCCGGTCACTGTTTTGGTTCTATGACACGGAACATTGTCATCCTATAGATAGTAATGTGCACCGTAACCAATCAGGTGATGAGATGGTTCTAGAAGGTCACCCAGGATGTCCATGTAACCAGTGTCCTTAAAGTCGCTACACACACACACACACGCTGAACAGATTGAACTTGGGTTCCTCTTTAAAGATCATTATAGACCAATCCTGACATGTCGAATCTCGATGTTTATTGCAGAACTCTAGCCGCAAGGTTCGTTGCATGTGGATGAGTAGAGGCTACTTAAGTACCTGTAGACTGTAGACTGGGACGTATTCATTTAATGGTGGTCCTTTCCGGCATTCTGAAACCATTGAAATGCTGACTCATCTGGATCAGTGTCCTCGCATCTCTTCTACTTGATATCCGTGGTCGTACAGTCAGTCATCCGATAGCGTGATGTGGCACCCTGGATGGCACTGCCAGACCGTCCAAGATATCCGTTTATCCTCATCTGGATCAATCCGTCCTGGCTCATCCGGAAACAGGTCAATCTCGCTTCGGTCATTAAATAAGACTTCAGGATCCCACTATATATATATATATATATATATATAGCCAAATCTCTGGTATTTTTCATTGTTTTAGAAAAAAATACCCTTGCAATCCACAATCTTTTGTATAATTTGTGTATAAAAATAACTCAGTAAGTTAGTAAATCACTGATGTGTCAGAGTATGTCAGCCATTTTTCAATAGTAGAGTTTGGCCACAATCATTAACTAATAATAATAATAATAATAATACTTTGTGTAGAAGACGTTAGGGATCAAATTATCTTTCCAGTTTCAGTAAATATGATATCGATCCCATTTTATCGGAATTACATTGATACACCGTGCACTACATTCATTTAACGAATGAACGTGTTTACATAAACGATACGTGCATATATATATATATATATATATATATAATAGTATGCGTATTATATAGCACATTATTCAACTAGAATTGTTCTAAGGTGTTTTTCGTGTTTTAAGTTATTATAACACAAACACTTTTTATAACTAAACAAACTGGTTTACATACTATAAATAGGCTAATTTAAATAAATGGGTTATAAGATCCTCACCAAATATTTCTACAGCGAGGTTTTTACTGGATGTTTCGTTCAACAAAACTGGTGATAAGTTTAGACCAATTCGTCATCAGTACTCGTCTAAACATTTAGTTTTTCTCACTCGCTACCAACCTCAAGAGATTCACATCGCAGTACTTTTCTGGTCATCGAAGCGTAACCAACAATAGCGAGGTGGTGGGGGAGGATGGTATGGGTTGAGCTTTACTTCCAAAATAGAAATACACACACACACATGCAGAGAGAGACAGAGAGAGAGAGAGACAGAGACTGGGTGAGAGACAGAGACACACACAGACAGAGAGGGGGGGTGCGTGAGACACACACAGAGAGAGAGAGAGAGAGAGAGAGAGAGAGAATGAGTGAGACACACAGAGAGGGGGCGTGAGACACACACAGAGAGAGAGAGAGAGAGAGACGTAAACATGGACACTGATTGAGCTCAAAAGCTAACCAATGACAACTCTAGGTGTTAATGTGGGAATTTCCCCGATCCTTGTGTTAAGTTACTGTTTGATTATCACAACACATCAAGCGGATATTATTTCACACGCGTACGCGCGCGCGCACGCGCTCATATCCTGTTGTTTTATCAATGTTTGTATATATTTCGCTGTTTTGTATAGCCATGTTCGGCAAAGTTCTTTATTTCCGTGGGGGGGGGGTTCGAGGGGCGGTTAGATAAAGAACTGTTATTAATAAAATGTGAGTCATAATATATGAGTTTCGCTCTGATAGTTATAGCTTACATTATGTAGAATATATTGGAGTCTTAGTTGAGAATGTTGCCGTTCTGATATCAGTGCCCTGATGAATCATACTGAATGTTTCAGCCACGATTTGTTATTAGGTGTACCAGTGCTCATTCACCTATCACCACACACACACACACACACACACACATAATATTAACCAATCCTGTTTCTGTATATGTGGCGATGGCTCACTTTAAAATTGACAGAATTAACACAAAGAGATAACGGATATTAGAAATACATTTATTAACAGTTTCGACTGCTAAAATAAATTGCTCAGTTAAATATGTGTGCGAGGGCGTATACACACACACACACACACACATATATATATATATATATATATATATATATGGGGGTGCGTGCGTATAATCATGCTTCATGAGTGCAGCTTCTGGACGATTAATCAGGAACTGACTTCAGGGTGACGACTGTTCATGGTAAAACGTCTGCTCACCGTTGCGCTTCGCCATATTAGTACAATTCCTCACCTTGAGAATCCCGAAAATGAACCGTGCCTGCGTTGAACTCGCTTCTCATAATACGTCAGTGCTGTGAGAACAGTGGCCGTAACGCCGAGCTGGCCACTAACGTTGACCTTCTTCAGTACACAATATTACGGATGTGTACTTCAACTTGGAAACAGTCAGCCAGCGTTAGACCAATAACAAAGGCCTTGACCATGAAATATCATGTAGCCGATGGCAACCCGTTAGTAATCTTTATAGGCGAAGCTTTTCAGCTTGAACCCATGGCAAACGTGCCAACCCGTCCTCTGTTTTTATACTTTTATATTGATGATAAGAGATATGCTATTGTTAAAGTTCAGTTGACCGTGCTGTTATCATCAGAGAGGACACAGACCTAGTATAAAGTCTTTAAGTTAATCGATTATCTTGTGACTGTGTATTAAACTGGAAATATTTCTAGCATTTCTTGCTGGTGATTTTTATCTGCGCATTTTGAACGTGTGTGTGTGTGTGTGTGTCAAACATGTACATGAATATTAGGCATTTACACAGGAAACCACACACACACACACACACACTCGTAAGACACACATACACAGTAACATACACTTTCCAGTAGTATTTGACCTCAGTATTTTTTTTATCTTATCACAAGTTCTAGCCTCCATTAAGCTGTAGACCAACAATCGTTTCTATCAAATTATGGACTGAAATACAAATGTGCACTCAAATGGTGTAACGTGCCGTCAGACACGTTACACCATTACCTGTCTTATTGTAAGTACTGTAAGGTATGCGGAGTTGATCTTAGCTGGTGTGTGTGTGTGTGTGTGTACATGTGTGTGTGTGTGTGTGTGTGTGTGATTTTCTGTCAAGCACATGATAAAGGGGGAACATCTCCGAGTCTAGCCATTGTCCAAATGTTTAGAAGACGAGATATACACGTCCAATACAGAGATGTTATGTCAACCGGAACGACGCCAGTACCGCAATCATTAATAACGACCACGTGACACGGCCAGGGTAATTCCCTTAAATCTCGGCTTTGGAGGTGAAAGAGATTTTTAACGTCGATTGGACGAAAGAATCCGAGAAATGTTTGGGTGGTGGGTGGTGGGGGGAGTGATAGGGGTGTACGGTATAGGTCTGGGCACTCGATGATTGTCACTTGTTATTTCACGTTACGAATTATAGATCTCCCTTGACTGGAAGGCCGTAGTTCAGTCAGTTGTGTGGTGTGGACGGCAGGCATCGAAGTGCCCAGTTCGGATCTCTGTATGAACTGCGTCTGTCCAATGCTTAATTGGATTGTCTGATTTCACTCCCGTACGTTCCAGACGTGACTAGCGTCGAGGCTAAACATACCACTCACTCACTCACTCACACACACACACACTCATTCAGTTACCCACTCACTCACTCACACACACACACACACACATACGAGAAGTTGGTGGGGGGGGGGGGTTATGCCATTATAGAAAGCCATGTCCTGAATAAGAAACCCTTTGAAATAACGTTGTCATCACAGAGTCATAGTTTTGAGGGCTAAGTCATTCGTTCCCGTAAATCCGTGCAATACGCTGCCACAGCTGAGCACTGTACATTGGCTGTTTGAGGAGGGTTTCCCTGTCGCGAACACATTGCAATCCGAATCCCGACAAGTCACATCCCCCCCCCCCCCCCATAAACAGATGCCAGTTTATTGCCAGATCAGTCAGAAAGAGCAGGTGAAAAACGAGCAGCCGGTGGATGGGTTCGAAACGAGAACCTGTCGTCTTCTAATCTAACGCTCTAAGCACTGAGCGACCACGAGTGACGCTGTCCCATATACAGTTCGACACTATATATGTGATCAGGAGATAGCGCACCTGTAGTGTGTTAGGGCTGGGTTTATTGCGGTGCTGTAAATAGGTACATGATTCTACACATACACACATACGGGTGCCTCCGTGGTCTGGCGGTAGCGTGTTGGACCACAGCTCATTACCACCCGTGTTCGAATCTCGGCGTGGGCATATCTGAAGGTTATTTCATCTTTGAATTCGTTTCATTACCTTCGAAGGTTGCTCGGCCCATTTTAGCCTACTATGTGCACAAAAGTGGCAGTAAAACATCAATCGTGATCATCATCATCATCACACACACACACACACACACAAAGAGAGCGAGCTGCAAAGCTTATCGAAGAGGTATAACGTCCTTGCCATTTTTCAAGTACTTACGCATATTTACAGTTCGGACCAGCCCAATACGACCACACGGACCTTTAATGGTGTATACGAGACGTACAAAGGTTGTTTTTAATACAACCGAGTTTTGAATGTGTAGGCGACAGCTCAGCCGACCAAGTGGCGCTGGACGTTGGACGGCATGAGAAAGGCGGCCCCGTCCAGCATGTATCTTGATCGTTTTTCTTACACACACACACACACACACACACATATATATATATGTCGGGCTGTCTAAGTACCAAGATCTCGACTGATTGAATGCAAAAGAACGAGTATTTGTATGACCGAATGTGTGTGTGTTACGATACGCTGTGTGCAACAACAACAAAAACATCAACCCAGAACAACAGTTTAGTGAATGTTTAGTGTTTATTTCGCTCCTGATGATGTACAAAAATAAAATCTGTGACGACCGTACACGTAACTTAACAAGTGATTTGGCGATAGACACCGAAAGACAGCGTGGCCAGCACAGCTGGCGTGAAGTATAGCTCGTATCCTAGTCTACAAATAGATTGGCGAGTTACCACAACGTAGTTGTCTTTGAGCTAGGAAATGCCCTTGCACACTTCGGAATGGCATAGTCATGACGGATGTACATGCGTTATCTATGAGAACAAGCACAATCTGCTTGGATGAGCACCTGAGCCGTTGAAATGGGAACGAATTTCTCTATGATACAAGCGTTAGATAGGAAATTCTGAATAAATACAATTATACACATTGCCGACTAGAAGAGTAAAACAGTAAATGCTGCCACTTGAGTAAACAGATTCAACCGATTAAAAAAAAAACACAAATAACAAACAACCATAACAACTATCCATCTCCGTGCGCGGATAAACCTTCCGGATACACGCCATCCCGTCCAGCATCGGAACTAGCTAGCTTAATATAAACTGTTCGCAAGTAAAAGGCCAGTCGCCCAGTCCCAGACGCTGTAGTCACCTGCCACTTGTTCGACTGCGACCATATTAAGTAAAACAACGCTGGACGCACGAAGTAAACTAACAAATTGAATGAACAGAAAACAAAATTGGCAACAGTCTGAGTTCATCTGGTAATGTAGAAATAACCAGCGGCAAAGTCTGTTCGTCCACCGATGACCTCGTCCAAAAGCTGTACATCGCACAGTGAAGATGGCGCCCTACAGAATGACACTTCTTCACAGTAAAACTGATGCGGCTTTCGGTGATTCTCGGCCAAAGGGCTCCTGGATGATCCCATGTGATGCATCCAAAATGGGACGAACCAGCCGGAATTTCCAGTAGGATGATGATGATGACTCAGCATGTCTGGCGGATGCCCATCATGGGCGGCCACATGTAGCTGTGATAGCAGACCAGATGTGGGAACACCTTGGTGCCGAATCCATACACCAACTTCCGGCTTCCAACTCGTCGTAGAATGTCAGATTTGTAATAATCCCTGGAATATCAAAACAACTGCCTTCAATTAACTGTGCAGGTCAAATCTATAAATGGTACCATTTTATTTTATAAGATTATATTTAACAAATTATTAGCAAATCAAAGACAAAGATCAGATGTCTAAGTTAAATTATAAAGTAATTGCAATTTTGATGACAAAAAAAAATATATTATATATATATATAAATATATATAATTTATTTATTTATAGCCACCTTATTGGATGAAGTCAAATCATGCGCAATATTCTTTAGACAGTCCATTTCTTAGAACCGAACCGGAAGCAGAGTTTCTTAGGCAGATTTTGGTCTTTGGGAAGATCGCCAAAGTCACCTTGCTTTCGACAGTATCTAGGAGCGGAGAAGAGCAACAGATGTCTGGGATAAATATTTCTGGTATAAATGAGAGTGATCAGTGTCGAGCTTCAGAGAGAGAGATTGCGAAAGGAGGAAACTGGCGCTACTCAGACACTGAGGTACACCGAAGGAAAAAAGATCCAGAAAAGCTTACGCTATCATGCCTTACATGCTTACCACAACTTATCTATATTAAACGTGCATCGCAGAGACCCAGCAGCATGCTATGAGTTCAAGATATTTACCTCATTGCCCTGCTGAACTTTTCATACGTCATCGTTGTATTATTCTTCTTCCGGCCCCACATGCGAGCAATTTCGGCACTGTTTACAATCCGGAAGATGCCCTGCTCCTTGTCCTCCCACCGGATCACTTCGGGATTATAACGGCTGTCATTAATCACATCCCGAATGAACTTCCAGAGGTGATTGCCTTTGGTTGCTGTTGAAATAAAAACAGAACCGTCAAACGTACGAAGGCTTGTGTTCCCTCAATGATTCCGTAAGTTAATCATTTTCAGGATTAAGACTACCAAGTTGCCAAAAAATAACTTACATTGACCCGGTCTTCTTCCTCGCTGTCCCGGTGTGTGGCTTCCGTGTTTTGGTCTCCCCCTTTGCTTGACATTATGTTCCGTATCCGGATGGGACTGTTCTCCATTGTACATGGCACTAGAAGGCGCCATCACTGCCTGACCTTGACCTGAATATATCTGTCCGGTCAGACTACTCATGTCACAAGTACTGCCCTGCATGTTGTGTATTGAAGATGTGAAGCTATCGCTCAGCGTCGAATTGGATCCTGAATCACCTGGATGGTATAAAAACAGCAAACCATCAACGAATGATCACTTTCAGAATGTGAACTGGAAACCTGCAGGCAAAAACAACGTGGCCACAAACTATTTAATGCTTTTGGGCGGGTGGGTGACTACATTCGCGTGCCTACACTCACCGGATTCGTATCCAGATTCAACAAACAGGGGCATGTCGTCAAACGTATCATTACACAAGATATCGTATTTCTTATCTCCAATAAATGCCACGCCGGCTCCCAAGCTGTCAAAATCCAGATCCACAGGTCGACCCAAAGGCATCTCCGGATCTGCTATAAAGAGAATGAAATTTTGTTTAAATGTAGAGGAAGGAACGAACTCAACCTGTGGGTCTGGATTTCAGTCGTGGTATATGATCTTATATTACGCCCATTTTTGTTTTTGTTTTTCTTTCTAGATATATTTAACCGCTAACATCCAACCGCTCGAAAACTGACACTAACCTTGATCTGGTAACATGGCTGCTGATGACCACATGGTCGAGTCATTGCATTCCAACGATGAGCCCAGCTCGTCCATCTGTAAAATCTCTATGTAGTCATTTGGAGGCTTGTAGTTGGCTGAAACAAACATACATCCATCAGAACGTTCAAGCAACGGCACTCAATGACTAGCAGTGATTGAAACAAATACAGGTATCGCCCCGAGTACAGAAAACAACATCAGTACTGCCATTAATGATCCCTACCTGGTTTGAGGAGGCTCTGCAAGCAGCAGTAGAGCTCTCTGCCATAGTTCGGTTCCCGATTGATGAATTCATCCAGCGACATGGTACACAGCTGTTCGCCTTTCAGATCATTGAAGTTCTCAGCCCTGATTTTGTACTTGTCCATGTGCTTCGTCTGCGAGCAGATGTAATAGATCCAGTTGGTGATGTCCTGCGGAAACCAGTTCTTCGGATGTCGCGTCTTCCAGCTGTGTACATTGATCTGACCTGGAATGGAATAATTGAGAGGATCTGCTTTAGCCCACGGGCTGGCGACATCATTCACGCGACGGTTATCTATTTGCCTTCGACCCGACCCATGTGCGGATCCGTATGCAGACAGCCAATCCGATCGTTGATAATTATGATGGATTGTTTTATGACATTATGATCCGGACGATTTTATGATTGAAATTACGACATCGTTGCCACTTGTTTGTTTGTTACTAAGTTAACGATCTTACTGTTAAAAGAAAACAACACTCCGTTTAGATTTAGATTTAACACCCGACGCCGCTCGACACTCACCAACCGGGATCAGTTTCTCCGAGATCGAGCCTCCGCGACTGGACAGCTTCCGGAGCGGCATGTACACCTTGCTGTCGTCGGATTCCGAGGTACAGTCCGAGTCGCTAGTGTCCATCTGTTCGGCTCGTGTGATCGGTCCCGAGAACACCTCGTTGTAGAAGGTCTCTTCCGGCATTCCACCCAACAGGAGCTCATGGTCTGGCACCTGGAGACGGAAACAGATCGTCAACATCGGTCTCCGCTGGCAATCGAACAAAGTGCGAAATACTACGGTGCACACACACACACACACAGAGGGGGTGGTAGAGAGGGGGAGAGGCACACACGCAGCATATAAGTTGTCCTGTAGCATAAAAGAACTTACCCTATGTGTTGGACTATTCGCCGGCATGGTCAGAGATGAGACACGGATCTGAAACGCAGAGAAGACGCCAGGATTAAATTTCGTACACGAACCCATAAAGAGCTGTTCCGTAACGGAAATGACGTACATATGAATAAATACACCCAGACACGGAAAAGTAAACACTGACGTGAACCAATACGATAACGAAAACCACCGCATAACGCCAACGACGTGTGATCCAAGAGAGTTAATCGATCTAGACGTCAATCAAACTTGAGACATCGATCTCTCAGACTGATAAATAACAAACAACAACAACAGACACGATGATTACAGAACTAGAAATATGAACGGACCAAATCTCCGTGTGATATAACACTCGACTAACTCTCTATAGAACAACAACAACGTGTAACGGTCGACTGACTCTACCTGTGTATAGCCAACAACACACACACACACATACCTAGCCAACAACAACACACACACACATACCTAGCCAACAACAACACACACACACACCTAGCCAACAACACACACACATACCTAGCCAACAACAACACACACACACACATACCTAGCCAACAACAACACACACACACATACCTAGCCAACAACACACACACACATACTTAGCCAACAACACACGCGCGCGCGCACACACACTCACTAACAATACTCCAGGTAAGTACAGTGACGTACACGTTTAAGGTAAAGATAGTCGAAGGCTCGACAGTAATGTACACACATCGTCTATGAGGCCCTTTAAAGACAAGTTTTTACTCGGTCTTGTCTACACGGTCTATTGCCCGTCTAGGGTCGGGGGGACGTAGATGTGTGTCTCTGGTCGTTCATCATTCCTGTACCGTAGACGGCTCTCTGTGCCGCTGTCACGGTGTTTCGGGTTCGGTGGCCACCACTCAGCTCACGCTCGGTGAGGTCTAACTTGAGAGCGATGCGTGCGAGAAAGAAGGCCTCAACTGGTTACAAACCACGCGTCGACATCGTCAACGGGAAAACGGGCCCCATTAAATACGGACTCGAATTAAATCAAATCGGACTGGCCGAGCAATGTTGAACTTGTTCGGAATCGAAACTTTCCAATAGACGAAGACATTGTGTCCAAGTTTTTTTTAGGGTCTTTTCATCTCTTTAGTTTGACCTTTCAGTTCTTTCGTGCCATTAAAAGTGGACGCTTCACGTCCAGATGATATTTTCCAGGAGGTTGGTGTTCGTCTTACATCTTGCCCCGGTAATCGTGGTTCGTCGTCACCTGTAGTCTGGATATGTCAGAATAAGACGACGAACTACACCGACCGATAGTAAACTGTTGTTCTCTTTAATAACAACATAATTATGTTGTCCAACTCGGTCTACGCGTGGCATATTAGCAGCATTTACACATTATACCAGTATATCGGTCGGCCCCGCACGAACAGTACATCTGACGCAAATATCGGAGGAAATATTTTACGCGCGCGCGCGCTCACACACACAGACAGATAGATAGATAGATAGAGGGGGAGAGAGAGAGAAACAGCTTGAACCCGAATGAGCATTGACACGAAAGATGTGATTCACTTAGAATCACCAGCGAATACGCAGATACAACGAGACACACACACACTGAGGGAGAGAGAGAGGTGTTCAGGATCACTCAGGCCACTCATTCACCATTCACCACGCACTCGGGACTCACCAATTAACACCAAAAAAACGTCGCTCCACGTCTGGATCGACTTCTCCGAAGCAATTTTCCTCCGTCGCCCGTCAACTTTCGACCAAAAGCTTCCACTTCCTCGACGTAACAAGGAACTATTATATCGTTAACTTTACCGTCAACGACCGACCACCTAATACACGTCTGTCATAGCTTAATGAGGCGAGCCACTCAGTAGCTGTAAGTTAGCAGTACTCAGTGACTAAACGGACTGACTCAGCCACTGGGCTAACTGACATCATATATATACACAAACATCCTGTCTCAGTTGGCATCCTGCCCACAACTCTATATAGAGTCAGCCAGTCGTGCTGCTGCGGCTCATTTTGTGGGATTTCCCCATGGGGGGGGGAGTCTGCCGCAAGCCGAAGGTCCTGGATAGAATAGGCACGATCTCTCGATCATGTTTCTAATTTTGGCACATTGGGGGATTTTCCCGAATTATTTAGCCTTAGAATCTTGGGTGTACACGCGCGCGCCCGCGTGCGTGTGTATACGCGCGCGCACACACTTCATAGGAGACTTCAATGTATGTAAAATGAACCAATATAGTGCTTTCGCTTGGGTTTTAATATAAAAATAGCATGCCCGCTTGTTTCTGGTTGACCGACTAGCTATATAATAACAGAGGTCAGAAAAAGAAAGTATTCTCTATAAATTAATATTGTTAATGTTTGTGCTTCTATATTGGTCAGATGATGTCATGAGGTGAAATTTGATAATTATGGTCTTATTTATTAATCCCCAAACACGCAAAACATATATAAATAATGGGTTGTAAATTCAAATCGGTCTTACTAACATTGTGTACGTATGCGCAATATATATATATATATATATATATATATGTGTGTGTGTGTGTGTCTGTGTGTGTGTTCATGTCTGTTCATGTCTGTTCATGTATGTTCAGGTACGGGTTATTTTCGGGGATTTCATAACTTGCTCTATGGTGAGCTGATAAACGTATTTCAAACAAATTCGACTATATACCTAAATAGTTATACCTAATTGGTATTTTTAAACACCTCCCTCCATTTCCCCGACAAAAATCGCCGCATCACTTCGTGGGCACCACTCCTCGGAAATATATATATCTATATATATATATATATATATATATATAATTAAATACCTCACTAACTAGTATCGAGTGGTAATTGAATGCTTAATCAAAATATAACAACTGTACGAACATCTTAACTATCTTTATAACACACACACACACACAAACCTAATAAACCTTTCTGTTATGTATGCTTGATTTATTTTTAAGTACACACAACAATTGATCAATATATTACTTAACAGAAATGCCAATGTCTGCCGTTTTTCGACACGCGAACTTCGGTTGTGTTAATAAACCGGCGATACCTCAATACCGAGGTACAATAAACCAGCACAGATAACAAGTAAACACAGCTCACAACGACGAATACGCGATAAGCTTATGTAAAGCGACTTCAATAGCCTCTTGAAGAACAAATAAGGGTGAATAACATAGACCTCCCATTCAGAAGTAGGCCAGCTGTTCTGATTGGTCGGCGGACTTACTGGGGAAATCCCATACTTTATTTATTATGAGATCAGTTTGCGCATAACACACAGGTGTATATAATTTCCTTGCTGATCAAGCAGCAATTTATTTAATTAATCTTTCGCGTCTTTTGTCGTTTTTTCCTCTCTTCATCGTAGATTTGAATCGCGATAAATCGCTTCGTGTTTCATTTATCGACAATCCTATGTTCCTTCTTGTGGCTGTATTTATGCGCTTTGTTGGCTAAATGAGCCAAGCGGACTCGAAAGGCAACGGGACTAAGTGGAAGATGAAACAGCTTTCGGGCATAAGTATGGGAGGGGATTTGAAGCCCGATGTTAGAAGTCTATGGTCGCACACACACACATATTAACTCGAAATTCAATTGTTGCGCAATATATATTCTACAAGGCACCGAGCTTCTAAAAAAAGCTTACAACAAAATGTCCGCCGAGATTAAAATGGCGTCATACAGATGCTTTAACGCTGAAGCAATAAAATAATATAATTTTCAAGTCTAACTCACTAACCATTCACTAGGTGGCGACAGCGTACACCAGCTATTATAAAAGTTTTCGCACTGATGGACTATTTTAAGTTAGCCACATTATACGACGGACCTAATATTTATCGATAACATTCGAATGCCCAATACTCTCGCACATGCCTATAGGCACGAATGAAGAATAATAACGACGGTGACGATAGTCAACAACAACACCAACAATAATAACAACAACAACAACAAAAACAGTCACATCATAGCGTAAACATGAAGAATGTCAGCTATAACGCGCCGCTGACTAAACGCATTGAATATTATTAATGGTAATTGCGCTATATAAATATTATTATTATTATTATTAACCAACGACATAGGACAAACCACGGACTGGCAAAATGACAACATAATGAAGCAATAATGAATAAAACAATACAATATTAAATAGAAAGCAAGAGATATTGTGAGGAAAAAACAGCCCAATCAGTCATGATCTGTATAAAGCCTCGTTATCGAGAACGACTCAAAACTTTAGTTCCCGTGATGCATCATCCGACTGTGAGATGAACCGAGATGATTTAGGTCGTCATGGCAATGTCGGGTAAACAACGACGTGCTCACAGCCACCCCACTCCCGGTGAGCGATAAACGAAGATTCCTAATAAATTGTTCACACTATCTACAAAATGTTCACGTTGTCGGCCCAAGCCTACGAGCATCGTGGTTGTCCTTGCAATACGACCGGCACCCCCTCTAGATACTTTCTCCACATATCGGCGTTGGCACCGAAGCGATATGCCAGCCTTCTGCCTGGTACACTCGCCATAATACCTGGTTTATAGTAATACCTGGATATGGATAAAAATACAAATAAGATCTCTCTCTCTCTCTCTATATATATATATATATATATATATATATATATGTGTGTGTTGTATGTATGTATGTGTGTGTGTGTATGTATGTGTGTATGTATGTTTAGGTATATGTGTATGTATGTGCGTGCGTGCGTGCGTGCGTGTGTGTGTGTATGTATCTATGTATATATGTATTGCTTACTTGTTGGCTTATTTATAGATACTACAATGTGTGGTGGTGTCTTAGCATTATGGAACAATGACTTGATACAGCTGGCTCGGGCCATTTAGCCCCAAAATGGCACAAAATTGGCCGTAAAACTAAAATAATGTAGATGTCCCAGAGTGCAGGTAGGGAATATTGCCATCACGTTTTGGGGTCAATTCCGTGCAAGTGGCAAAATTGAACTCATCGTCCTTAAAAACAACCCCAAATGAACCGGAATACAGGCTGTTACAGTTCGCTCGGGGGTCTTATTTTCCCATGGCCAGGCTCCAAAACGTTTAGGTGCTTCGGGTCTCACCAATCGGTACTTCAACCCTACCAACCACTCCCCCACTATGGTCTATATATATATATATATATATATATATATATATAATATATCGATGTGGCTCAGGGTGCAAAGGGTGTTTAACCGTTGGAGCTATTGAGCGCTGGTAACAGTGTCACAGCTAAAAATTACCGGGGTCCCTATGTTTTAACCTAGTCAGCTTCATGTATAATACATCCTTGGTTCTGTTCGTCACTGACGGCGGCCAAATAAGGGAATAACCGTTAATTAGCGACGAAGACATCACCCATCTTTACGTCGTGACGTTTCATGTCTGCAACACCACGTTCTTTTAATACAGACTGTTAAACTTTATATGAAAGATGAGTTTTTGTTCCTTTTTATCCGATACAGGCTGTGAAAACAAAAGCCAAGACTGATCAGCACAGATCGAACCTTGCGATACTGGTATTTTTCGCTGAAAACGCGATTGCGATAAAGGTGCCGCGTTGTTTTGTTCACTTTTATTCGGAGCCCGGATGACACCGTATTTCTAAAGTCCACTCGAGCCTCAAATGGAAAGCTGGCAAATGTAAAGCTAAACCCCCCCCCCCTCTAATGAGGATACACGCTTCGCTGCACCGGCCGCCTTCTAAATTACGTGATAAGGGTATGCCGTATAGATTCACATCTACCGTATAATATATGTCCGCATTCCAAATTCTGACCAACGAGCCTCCGATTTCACAGGATTCGGCACTTTTCAAGTTGTCTTTATTTACAGCGTTCGGAACGGAATATGAGGCAGTAACTGTGTTTGTTGGCGAAGTGGCGGCGTGTTACCGTTCCGGTCTAATTGTTTAACCGTTTACTTCACGAATGTCTATTGTAACCAACCGTAGCCGTACCTCATCGCTCTAGCCATGTGTTCGTAGGACGTCTTAGCTTTCTTTGGATTCTTGGCCTTGCCCCACATTTTCGCGATCTTCTTCGGATTCTCAATGAGGAAGATGCCCTCTTTCTCGTCCTCCCACCGAATGGCGTCGCGGTGCAACGAATTGACCAGCAGCCACAGCAACCAGTGCCATAACTTCAAACAGCGTCGTTGTCCTGCTGAAACGATTTAAAGGCCACCCTGTGACAAGGATGTTTACGCACAGATAATATATCTTGACCTGATTTCTATTTCCTGTCCCAGATGAGTCACTTCCCGTCACTTCAGGCACATTTTTCTGGATACATATTGCACCTCAAATTAGTAAACAGGTCCTTGACTGACCCACTAGCTCACTGACTCACTCACTCATATCAAAGTTTTCTGAGCATTAACCACAAATACTCACGTTTAGATCCACGATCCATAGCATGGTTATCCACAAGGGGACGCTGTTCACACATCTTGTCGGTGATATCATCTTTGCCATCTACAACATCCGGATTATATCTTCTCTGATAATCTGTTAGGTTACAATAATTAACAACTAATCGGTGTCACGAAACACTATTATTTTTTCCCCGAACTATGAATGGCAAAGTATTTAACATTCATGCCTATGATAAAAGATAAATGTTATGAGGACAATAGATAGCGGGGTCTTTAAACCCTCGTGAGAACTTCAACGCCAGATTTTTTTCAGGCAAGCTCTTTTTTAACAAACGCTTATGTGCATTAGTGTGTGCGTGTGTGTATATGTTGTGTGTGTGTGTACCAGTAGGGATGTTCGTATGTCTGTTAGTCTCTATACGTATAGTCAATTCGTATTTTAAACTCGCGCAGTGATGATAATGTGTGTGTGTGTGTGTGTGCGCGCGCGCGCGCATGTGCGTGCACGCGTGTGTGTGTGTGTGAGGGCGGAGTTCGAGAGAGTTAGGCGTATATTAAGGGAGCAATCAGTTACCCATCTGATCCGTACATTTTTGTTTACCTTCGCTATTCTGCCCACCATCATAGAGCCCTACATCAGTCACGTTGGCACCATGCTGTCCTTGATCCGACGCTGTACACGGTGCCTCCTCCCAGCAGAATCTCTCACCTACCGCCTCCTGAATCCTGGCCTCTTCGAAGTTCCACAAGTCCTCGAGGCCTGCATCGCATCCAAACAAGGGGGTCCTGCATTGTCTCTCGTAACAAGGCACCGACATAACCGGTACATCTGTACCCTCTATCAGCTGTAGGTACTCTTCGACCTCTTTGTTTTCCAACAGTCTGGGAACAGCTGCTTCACCCGTCGACTGCCACGAAGTATACCCACCGGTGTCGTAACAGAGTTCTCGCAGGCTGTTTATGTCGCTAACGGAAAGGCCAACTCCGTCTGTCCCATCCAACAGCATTTCCTGAAACAGCAAATTTGCCTGTTTGTTTTATTACCAGGCGAACGATATCGGCGTATTATATCGTATGGCGGCTAGAAGAAAGCTAACATAAACACATCTCCTGCTCATGACGTCGAGCTACACCGAATCGAACGCTTATCTAATCGCACTGTCTCGTACTCGTACTCATGAAATGCACATCAAATTGCCGCGAAACGAAACGCAACGAAACAGACACCTGGCTGATTATAAATAACTACCACTCCGTGAAATGGAGCCGATCTAAATATGCTAATCAACTAATCTAGTTACCATTTTAAAGTGCAAGTCGTCTTAACCGCGTCCGAACTGGAGTAGACATAGACGAAAACAGAGCGTTTGACCTACGACGTCGGATTATGGTTTATATATATATATATATTGACTGATTGGGCATTCCCCTTCGAGGGATCAAATCACCCCAACCTGTCATCGTCCGGACGTCCCATTAGCTGAGCTAGACGGTTTGGTTTCGATTTAGAGCTGATTCTTTGTTGACATACTTTTTCGTCGCCGTTCCAGTTATAGATCGTAATTAAATTTTGAACGGAAGTAAGTCACATCCTGTCCAATATTATACCAAAACAAAATCGGTTATCTCAAGGAATCATTTCATTCATAACGATGTGTGTAGGCGTGTTTAATTTTAATTTTATTAAATGACTCCAAAATATTATAAATCATTCGCTATTTGCTTAATCGGTTTGAAAATTAGCTAATTTTAGACAATATTGAATCTAATTGGTGCTATATTGGTGCTATATTGGTGCTATATTGGTGCTATATTGGTGCTATATTTTGAACAACTGAGATATTATTAAAAAATTGTTTATAGTAATACTACACTGAACATGCAGTAAATGAACTTTTAATGTTGATCGTAAAATATTCTCGAAATTTGCACACAAACGTTTATTTAAAAACAGCGGAGAATAATTTATAGATATTTGTTTGTTATCGAACGAAACTTGTCAATTGTTTATTTTTATATTCTGGCCACATAAAAATAGCTTCCAAACTGTTGTCTGTCATGGTGGCTCCGGCAGTACAGCGATTACACCACTACCATGCCAACATCCACGTTACGAGCTCGAATCTGCCTCATGCCTGTGCCTTTGAGGGGTTTCCCTCAGGTGTCGCTATCTATTCCTATTGGTGATGATGATGGCGGAGATTTATATTAGCCGCGAGGATATGACATGAGAAGGGGTCGTCAAAGTGTTGGTGTCGAGTCCTTGTGTAAATAAATACAGGAAGTATCTATTTGGTTTTAGATATGGCCTAGGTCAAGTACATATAGACATAAACATAGACATAGACACATATATATAGACATAGACATCCTCTTTATTGACCAATACTAATTTTTTGTAACCAAATATACACACAGTCATAACACATATAACTCATTTTGATTACAAATGGTGTATATTTTGATTACAGAATAACAATTAAAGGATCATTATATGTTAAATAAATGAATTGAGTATGGGACAAAAGATTTCCCATACCTTTGAGTTTTACATGATGAGGCTCTTAGCCTCGTTCCTGGTCTCATATAAGAAGAAGAGAAAAACCCATCAATTTCAGTGGGTTTCCATGGAAACAACAACCTATCACCTTTTAACGGTTTTGTTCAAAATCGGTGTTTAGTTCATATTCGTAACCTCTGCCCTCCGCGAAAGTTAGGAAAGTCACCCTATTTGTTGACTAGCAGCTGCACAAGGTCATCATCTCGTGGTTCTGGTAATTTCTCTTTGTTCGGAAGATCCCGGTTAATTAATACGGAATACATTCCACGCAGATGGATTCAAAATTCGGAGAACCGCTTGACTTAAACCGGTACCCGAGCCCCCCTCTCCCTTCCCGATTGATAACAGAAATGCTGATTAACAATGATAAAACTCCTCATCTGTACACTGATGAACAATGATAAAACTCATCTGTAAACTGATGAACAATGATAAAACTCCTCAAAATATGCTGATGAACAAAACAATAATAAAACTCCTCATCTGTATACTGATGGAGTTAAAAATGATTGATTGTCCAATTGACATAAGCTTATAATCCCCCCAAAAAGCCCCTATGTACCACAAAGATCAAGGTCACGATGATGTTATCTCAACTTACATTCGAGGATAGGATCGAGTGGTGCTCAACTTCTCCGTAGTTCTCGCTGATCATCCAGGGGGCGCCATTATGACAAGACGATGTTTGTTTTCACTCCCTCTAAATTATCGACCTGTTGAACCTCATACAAACGTCGACGATCCCCCGATTGTACTCATCGCGCGTGATCGGATCAGTACATACACCCACCCCCCACCACCAGAGGGTAGCACATCCAGATTAGAATCACTGATCACTTATTAACGCTGGTAACTGTATCCGTGCTAAAATAGAAGTGTTTCAGTTTAAATGTTTACTTTCGCTATCTCATATCCAATATGATCGAATTAAAACAATAGACAGAGCATTAGAAGAACACAATGTGTTTTGTTTAGTATTAACACTACCATATATCGGATATCACATAGCTCATACTATATGAGTGATATTTAGTAGTAACATCACCATATATCGGATATCACATAGCTCATACTATATGAGTGATATTTAGTATTAACATCACCATATATCGGATATCACAAAGCTCATACTATATGAGTGATATTTAGTATTAACATCACCATATATCGGATATCACATAGCTCATACTATATGAGTGATATTTAGTATTAACATCACCATATATCGGATATCACAAAGCTCATACTATATGAGTGATATTTAGTATTAACATCACCATATATCGGATATCACAAAGCTCATACTAGATGAGTGATATTTAGTATTAACATCACCATATATCGGATATCACAAAGCTCATACTATATGAGTGATATTTAGTATTAACATCACCATATATCGGATATCACATAGCTCATACTATATGAGTGATATTTAGTATTAACATCACCATATATCGGATATCACATAGCTCATACTATATGAGTGATATTTAGTATTAACATCACCATATATCGGATATCACAAAGCTCATACTATATGAGTGATATTTCCCGAAGCCTTGACTAAGGAAGTTCTTGTTTACGTCAATCTAATACACCGAGATTAGTTCACGGGAATTCTTTATTACATGTATTTATTACACCACTTCTAATTGATGGGAGTTCTGTTTTATATATATTTATTCCTTTGATGTTATTTTACAGGGAATCTTGTATTACATGTACATATTACATCGAGGTAACATTACGGGAATCTTGTATTATGTGTATTTTATAATTCGAGGTTGCTTATTACACATATTTATTACAGCAATGTTACTTTGAGGGAATACTGTATTACATGTATCTATTACACGGAGATTAGTTTACAAGAATACTGTATTACATGTATCTATTACACCGAGTTTAGTTTACGGGAGTTCTGGTTTACAACTATTTATTACTTCAATGTTACTTTACGGGAATTATGTATTATATGTACAAATACAATGTACATATTACATCGAAGTAACATTACGGGAATCTTGTTTGGTTTGGTTTGGTTTTGTTGTTCAGGGAGAATCCCCAGGCTGTCGCTTAATCAGCACAGCCTCTATGTTGGAGTGGTTGAGAAACGCCTCCCCCACCACTCACAGGGGAGCAGTACAGAAAAGTGGAGCCGAAATACCCTGAGGGTGGTCACTGCCAGAGTGTTTTACGTCCTCAGGGATTTTTTAACGTCCCCCTTTATTTTAAATAATTCAGTGGAGACGGCAGCGCCATTTAACGTGGTCAGCCACCCACGATGTAGTGAGCCGAGAAATTAATCCCTGGAAAAGTTTCGACCTCTTACGGGGTTCGAACCTGCGACCGTTGGACACCAAGTGCCGGGTGCTTAACCATTAAGCCACCGGAGCTCACTAAGGGAATCTTGTGTGACGTGTATTTTTTACATCAAGGTTACTTTGAGGCAATTTTGTATTACATGTATTTATATCACATCAATGTTGCTTTAAGGGAATACTGTATTACATGTATTTATTACACGGAGATTAGTTTACAAGAATACTGTATTACATGTATTTATTACACCGAGTTTAGTTTATGGGAATTCTGTATACATGTATCTATTACATCCAGGTAAGTTTATGGGAGTTCTGTACTACATGTATCTATTACATCCAGGTAAGTTTATGGGAGTTCTGTACTACATGTATCTATTACATCCAGGTAAGTTTATGGGAGTTCTGTACTACATGTATCTATTACATCCAGGTAAGTTTATGGGAGTTCTGTACTACATGTATCTATTACATCCAGGTAAGTTTATGGGAGTTCTGTACTACATGTATCTATTACATCCAGGTAAGTTTATGGGAGTTCTGTACTACATGTATCTATTACATCCAGGTAAGTTTATGGGAGTTCTGTACTACATGTATCTATTACATCCAGGTAAGTTTATGGGAGTTCTGTACTACATGTATCTATTACATCCAGGTAAGTTTATGGGAGTTCTGTACTACATGTATCTATTACATCCAGGTAAGTTTATGGGAGTTCTGTACTACATGTATCTATTACATCCAGGTAAGTTTATGGGAGTTCTGGTTTACATCTATTTATTACAGCGATGTTACTTTACGGGAATTATGTATATATATATAATGTATTTTTTAATTCGAGGTTACTTATTACATGTATTTATTACATCAATGGTTACTTTAAGGAAATGTTCTATTATATGTATTTATATTACATCAATGTTGCTTAAAGGGAATTTTGTATTACATGTATTTATTACACCGAGGTTAGTTTACGGGAATTATGTATCAACCTGAGGACATACAACCGAGGGTTAACAGCCTGAGGACATACGGCTGAGGAGTCGCAAGCTGAGGACATACGGCCGAGGGGGTCACCCTGAGAATAAAAGGCTGAGGGATCGCAGTCTGAGGCAGACATGGGCTCAATTCAATTCCGGAATTGGAACTGATTATTTAACCCCACGTGAGCATTTAACCAATTAAAATGGTCTAAATACACAAAACTGTGACACCACCACATAGCATACCTTTATTCTATATAGAGATATTGTTATTTAGGAATTTACCCGCGTTCAATGTTTAGAACAGGCAAAACAATTAAATCCACAAATTAATTTATCATTTAATGTTTTAATTCAGAAATATTTCTTCCATGATAATCATACTTGGAATATAAACTACTCGGAGTAGGTATTCCAAGTAAGTACTCGGAGTACTTACTCATCGTAACAAGTATTAGGCAAAAGAGTCGGGAAGAAACGGATTTGATAAATTTGATGTGGAATTGACCAAATGGAATTGAGTGGAATTGGAATTGACAAAATGGAATTGACCCCATGTCTGGTCTGGGGACATACGGCGGAGGGATTACATTCTGAGGACATACGTGCAAGTGGTCACTCCTCGGGAAATATCCCATAAACAGGGATTCCTCGGGTTTATTTGTACTCACAGCAGGAGGTTTCCAGCTCAAGGTACCACTTTATCAAACCGTCCAGCCGCAATCCCAAGGAAAACATCCCATAGACACAGGTATCACCTGGACTCGAACACTAACCTGGAAGTTTTCTATCAGCTGTGCTATCGGGGAACATCAGCCCATAAGATCTAGATGAGCTTAATGACAGTATATAAGATCCGATTTAAAAACGTCATCGCAGAGAAATTATTTGGTTCACATTTTTGACATGTACACAGAAGTTGTAATGTGTACTCTGGTAAAATGCATAAGTTTTAGCGCGTACTCTAGTAAAATATATCAGCTGTAACGTGTACTCTGATAAAATATACAATAAGAATATTTAAATCGTTCGGTAATAAACGTTATTAATGATTAGAATTTTATTAAAAGTTTACCTCATTATGACAGTTCCATATTACAGTATATTATCAAATACGATCATGATTCGAACGAAATTTGTTAATACTGAATATGTGTGTGTGTGTGTGATTATTTATTTACTATATTGTGCAGTAATACGGCAATGTTTATTTAATCATTTCGTTTTTCTAATTATGTACTTTTCATGGTAGAGCAGTTTACCATGTCAGACTATCTGTCTGCAAACTGACAGTTTGCACTTTCTGAAAAAGTCCGAATAACTTCATTTATTTCCTTCCTCTTTGACTGTAACACAACCATTGACCTAAAAGAAAACCAAACCGAACACGGCCGCCGATTTGATGGCAAATAAGTCCCAACTTCCGGTCGGGGCAAAAAAGAACGCAGACTAAAAATTGTTGTTGTCGTGTCGATGGTTGCATAAGCCGTGGGCATGAAAGTTCATCGGTAAGTATAAGGAACACATATAAAATAGCTGTTAAAGCGGGTTTTATTTTAATTTTTTTGGGGGGGGCGGGATTTAAGCTTAACTATTATTATATTTAGCCTGTTCGACAACCCCGGACTATCTCTGGCGTTTGATTCCATCTAAACTAGATCTACGGACTTGCATAAAACGACATTTACATATTTCATGGGATAGAATAGGACAGGAATAATACAGATTGTCTGTACACACAAAATTATAATGTATACATCACAATAAATAGGTTCAAAACTCGAAGAACGTTACTTTTTTGCCCCGGCCGGAGGAAGTCAGCGCTGTGGTTGGTCATAGCGGCCAAATCGAACACCACTGAGTGATCTTGGTCTTAGTTTTCTTTCAGGTCAATGAATGCAACACTCTCGAATATCTCTGTGTGTATGTGGGTGTATTTGTCTCTGCGTTCGCAAAATTTCTAATAAAAGAGTCTCAAACGGCGGTGAATATAAAATTGGTTGGGATTATAATTGGAACTATGATGTTTACTAATTAAAATTCGTTTTATTTTATTTTAAACCCTTACTTATATGGTTCGTAGGCCCAGGAGGCGCATCTACGGAAAATAGCGCCTATGACAAGCACTGAAATAGCGCCCCTATCCAGACATTTGACACCCATCAATCAAATAGCTTACTATTAAATCGACTAAAAATACCAGTCAGTGGCGCCCCCTTCACTGTCCGGGCCGAAGTAGCCCTCCTTAGGAACAAGGTTTAAAGTCCGCGCGGAGAGCGACTGTTAAGTTTGTGTACTAGATTAGATAGATGATGATTGATGTTTTACGGCCACTTTTGTCCACCTGGTAGGCTAAATGGGCCGAGCGACCTCCAAACGTAATGAAGCGAAGTCAAAGATGAAACACCCTTCAGATATACCCACGCCGAGATTCGAAATCGGGTGGTAGTGAACTGTAGTCGAACGCGCTACCAGTTATACCACGGGGCGCCCCAGGTGTGTATTATATAAGTGGACTCTCGATTAGAGCATCTCAAGTAATACCTTTCCATTCCATGTTTTTTCACCCTCTCATTGTACGATTTCCAAACGATTTGTTTTTCAGAGAAGATGCTCGTATTCGTTTCGTTTATAATATTTTGAAAAGAGCACTAAGTTAAGCTGGTAGTATATTAGCTACTGTTTCAGAAATAACAACAACAACAATTACAACAACAAATAATAGTTATCATATGTATAATATTAAAGGATACTCTTCATATTGGCTGCCTTTAAGACACGGTATATATATATATATATATATAATATATATATATATATATATATATATATAATCATTACCTTAAATGACACAGCCTCTGGAGAAGATTTGGCAATAATCGAACAACAATCAACATTTGTCCATAAAATAAGGGTTTTTTTTCCCTTCAGATCGATCGAATTAATTGTTTACAAATTGTTAGATGTCTGATGTCCTTTAGTTCATCAACAGCTTGTTGCTGATGGTTAATGGTTAGCTCGATGTAACGTCTTCGATGTTAGCCGTTTCACCGCAGGGGAGGCGATGCGTCCGCGCGTTCAGCATAAAGTGAAACGACGTGGGCGTGTGCGCGAGAACGCGCACAGAATCGCGCGCACTTGGAAGGTGTGCGGGCTGAGGGAACGTACACAGACGTGGTCGCAGAACGGCGGTATAAGATCGTATATCATATATTTCGTATAATTAACTCTTATTATTGGCATCATGCATTTTCCTCTCTCATCTTCTTCCTCTGTCATATACACCATCATTCGGTCAATAATCGTTAGCCAATGATTCCTATTGTACTCTATCTTATCTTATCCTATCGATGTCACATTATCAGAAGCAGGATGTAATCAGCCAGCGCCTTCGGGAGCCGAAAGGTGGCAACGATCCGCGGAGAGAAGTGTCGCGTCTGATCCCGAATGGTCAGCCGGCAGAGCTGCTTCAGGCTACGCGGCGCCGTCATGTAGCTCTCGAGCATGGCGTGGAAGTCCAGACACATGCCGCACTCGCAGTCCACGGGACCGTGCATGCAGGTGAAGACCAGTCTGGCCGACTGGAAGGCCAGATAGACCAGCCGCTGGCAGGTGACGTCGGCCAGCAGCCTGAGCACCTCGTAGTATATATCGCCGACGTTAACGTACTGCAGGTTCATCGCACCGAAACAAAGGTACTGATAGAGGAACGTACACGTACACGTGGCGTCGATGTTCGAAGCGCCTTTCGACCCGACGACTCGAGCCGCCGAGGCGAAATCGGGGCCGTGGTAGAACTTGGTGTTGTACAGGTAGGGCTTCGCTCCATAGGTGAAGACGACGCGGAGAAGTTCGTGGAGAGAGAGCAAGTCGACCGCCGTACGGCTGTGCGGATAGGACTGCATCTTGCGCAGGAAGTAGACCAGCACATCCATACAGGAGTAGCTCAGTAGTTCGCCGTCGGTATCCAGGAGGTCGTATTCGGTGTTGGCGCCGTGTTCCAGGAGGACGGTGGCGAAGGCGACCAGATGTCGACAGTGGTTCGACGATATGATGTACATGTAGTCATCGGCGTCGGGCGAAAGCGTGGCCTGCGATAGGAGGTAGAAGAGCGGGGGCAGCTCGCCCTCCATCGCCCGATTGGGATCGAAGTGCCGCAGGATGAACGTCAGCAGTTCGGTGTACTTCTCGACGATGCCTGGCCGCTCGATGACGTCGAACGGACTGAGCAGCGACGGATCGTCTCGGTCGTTGTCGACGCTGCATAGCGTCTTCAGGACGACCGACGCCGGATAGAGCGACGTCGTCGGTATGACGTCCATGTGGCCGATGATCAGCTCGGTGATGACGATGACGTTGTCGACGCCGTACGCGGCCGACTTCAGGCTGAACCTCGACGTCTCGGGGACGTCATGACGAGCTGCCAACGAGCATCTGGCGAGGTGGTTTTTGTTGGAAAGGAGCACGCACAGCGTGCTGTCGCCGAGTATGTCCTTCGCGTAGACATCGGCTCCGTGTTCCAACAGGAACTGGATGCCTTCTATCACGTTCTGGTCGTACGAGTACAGGTAGCTGTTGTCAACCTCGCAGAGGTTCCCGTTGCCTCTCGGCACCCGGTTGACGGCGTGGATCAGTTCGTGGAGGGGAGAGCTTCCGGAAGACTCGCGCTTCGAGTTGATGTCCACCATCTTGTTCTCGCTGATGCACGTGAGGATGTCGCAGAGCGTCACGTGGTCTTCATCGCCGATGGGCAGCGCGCTGAAGATGAAGTGATAGATGTTGGCGCCGCGCTCCCAGAGGTTGTTGAACGTGGTCACGTCACAGCCGGCGTCCAGCATCAGGCTGACGTACCTCAGACCGTGCTTCAGCGCCAACAACATCGGTGGCATGCCGTCGGTGTCGACCGTGTTGACGGCGTCGGGACAGACGCGGACGAAGTACTCCAGACAGCGCCAGGCTCCGATACGACACGCCAAATGGAGTAGGTGCATCTCCTCGACGTACTGATAGGAGCATTCGTCTTTGACGAACAGCTTCACGACGTCAACCTGGTCTCCGAGCACGGCGAAGAAGATCGCTTCGCGAGGACCGCAGCCAGCCAGGATCTCCTCCTTTTCGCTGGTCCGACAGCCGACCAGCCTCTCGGGCTGCAGCTCGTCGGGACAGCCGAGCGCCCTCGACGAGAAAACCCGTCTCTTGGCGTTCTTATCCGCGCCCCACCTCATCAGCATCTCGGCCATATCCCGACGTCCGAGGTAGCAGGCGAGATGGAGCACTCCGAGGTTGGCGTGCGGACAGCTCCCGTGACGTAGACAGCGCTTCCGGTTGGCCCAGTTCACGTCGCAGCCGTGGCTTAGGAGGATCTGCATCATCGGTAGCGAGTTCAGTACGATCGCTTTGTGCATCAGGTTATAATGATCGTCGTCTTCTATCTGTAGCAGGTTCTCTCGCGGAGGACACTCGGATAACGTGGTCTCGACTCGGCCGAGCTCAACGGCGTCATCCAGCCAGAGCTTGTCGTACAGGCTCCCGATCAGTCCGACCGTGGCCTCTCTCGGCGACAGCCAGCCATCTTCGGGATTGTCGTCCGCCGTATCGACGCAATCCGGATCGTCGCTCAGCAGATCGGCGGCGGCGCCGGTCTCGTTGTCGCTAGATTCGTTCCTGTCCGTCTCCGGATCCGTACAGATAGGATTCATACTCCGAATGCCGTCCGGAGACAACGGCACCGATCCGTGGAAGAATTCGCGAGCTCTCACGATGGATCTTTCGAGCAGCGTCACTCTGTCCAGCAATGAGGCGAAACTCAGATTGGTCCACATTTCGCCCGCCTCGTTGGCCAGTGTCGAATTCGCTCTGTACCAGGATACAAAACAACAACAAAACCAGAGATTATGGATCAGTCGTTGCTAAGCAAATCACAAATTGATTACCGGCATCAGAAAATAGAATATTTCACTCTGACAGGAACCACCCATATTACAGTTTGATCACGTGGCCTGAAACCAGTCTTCGCTGATTGTGCCCAGGGTAGTAATGGTCGTATTTCACCGTATAATGGGCACGGTGCCATTAGATCAAAGGAAGTCTGGTTCCCTGCTACGACAAAACGTTGTTGTTATACGGATGAACGTGTAAAATATTGCCATTATAAGGGGAAAACGATTGTTGGATATTATGAATCCTATGCGTCTTAATGAAATTCTTCGCGCGCGCGGGTGTGTGTGCACGCGCGCGCACGAATGCGTGCGTGTGTAACGGTAATATTTATTTATTTATTAAAAATGTTGAAACGTTATCTCAGTGTCCCCCCAGTGTCTTTGTCTTGGCATTATGCAGATTGGTCGTTGACCCTCAAAGTTAAAATGTTATATTAATTAAATACGTAATAAAAATGTCTAAAACATTATTTCTTGTTCAAGGCTCAGCTAGAAATCAACTATTAAAATCTTACATAACAATAGATTTGGTAACAAATTGTGATGCACAGGAAACATTCAGAGCCTTATTTTGTACATTTCAGGGAAAAAATGTATTACTATCACAGATATTCTTGATGGTAAAATGTGCCATTTACGCACAAAGGCGCTGAAATGATTACAAGACATTTCCTTGTCTGCAAATATATTTTTTCGAACTGTAGAAATAGGTAGCCACTGGACGATATTAAATAATTTAAATGTATACAGCCCAACAAAACATGGCCTGCTGTAATAGCTCCAACTCCTCAAGAGCTTTATCATGACTAACGGTCATTGTTTGCGTGTTTATAGTAAGGTGGCACCACCATGTGAACAATGAAAGAAACATTTTCGTTGGCTTTTAGCAGGCATCCCTCTCCAGGTATGGATGGGGTCATTGGTCACTGTTTGCATGTTTATAGTAAGGTGGCACCACCATGTGAACAATGAAAGAAACATTTTCGTTGGCTTTTAGCAGGCATCCCTCTCCATGTATGAGGGGGTTGGTCACTGTTTGCGTGTTTATAGTAAGGTGGTTCCACCATGTGAACAATGAAAGAAACATTTTCGTTGGCTTTTAGCAGGCATCCCTCTCCAGGTATGAGGGCGTTGGTAATTGTTTGCATGTTTATAGTAAGGTGGCTCCACCATGTGAACAATGAAAGAAACATTTTCGTTGGCTTTTAGCAGGCATCCCTCTCCAGGTATGAGGGCGTTGGTAATTGTTTGCATGTTAATAGTAAGGTGGCTCCACCATGTGAACAATGAAAGAAACATTTTCGTTGGCTTTTAGCAGGCATCCCTCTCCATGTATGAGGGGGTTGGTCACTGTTTGCGTGTTTATAGTAAGGTGGCTCCACCATGTGAACAATGAAAGAAACATTTTCGTTGGCTTTTAGCAGGCATCCCTCTCCAGGTATGAGGGCGTTGGTCACTGTTTGCATGTTTATAGTAAGGTGGCACCACCATGTGAACAATTTTTCGGTGTCCCTCTCCAGGTATGAGGGCTGCCCCCGAAAAGGTATCAACAAAATATGGATCTAGACCTAGTCTCAGTAAAACAACTCAATAACAGTACTTCACTTCGAAACAGCACTTCATTGGTTATACAAATATAAAAATAAATTGCTTTAAGATCCGCTCCTCCGACAATTGTTGTCGCTTACGCTAAACGTTTTGATTGGAATAGATCCGGTTAACTAGTAAATCAGGATACTACCACAGCTGAATTAGAAATGATATGGTACCTGTATGGGAAGAATAGTACCTCATACGATGAGGGGAACATACGTCAGGCTTGTATCCGTCCAGGACAGAGTGCAATTTATGATGAAACCACAGCAATAAGATGGCAATCAATTGCAATTGTTATGATGCCGTGGGAAATGTGAATGTGTGTGATAGATAGAGAGAGGGGTGAGAGAGAGGGGGAGAGGGTTGTCTAGTGGATCGTGGCCTTGGGTAACACGATTTGGTCGAAGGCACCATCTCCTAGACAGGGGTGATCGTGTCAGAATATTTCCCTCTCCAACACCGAAAAGCCTTTTCATCTGCCGTAGGCGATGATGGGATCTCAATATATTTCGTACCGAACTGAACAGGACGGACTGTCCTTGTCAGTATAGGAGTCAGTAGGAGCTGATTGCCATGACGTCAAACCCTCATCGAGAAGTCTATGACGTAGATAAACACTATAATTTGATGTGCAATAGAAATATCCTGTCAAAACGTGACTTCAGAAGCTCTAGATTTTCGAGGAAATTAGAAATTTAAATCTTGATCTTTTACAGCCATTTGCCGGCACACTGTAGGCTCTATGTGCCGAGCGAGCTAAAAATATAATGAGGTGAAGTGAAAGATGAAACACCCCTCAGACGTAGTCCAGCTAAACTTTGAGACCAGGCCCTAGGCCTAGAGGTCTGTGGTCATCCGTGTTATCGTCGTAACAGTGAGACCCCGCAAATAAGGTAATTAGGGCGTAACTACTTCTATTTGTATGACATATAGAGTTATTAGCATATATGTAAATAGTGCAGTATGAAAACTATTAGAAACTTATTCTGGGCAGGAATTAGTGTAACATCACACAATATTGCTTTCCCGGGATCATGTATAAGCGGTTAGAATCTATTACGATTACCAATTATAAGACCCCCGCCGTCCACCCCCACCCACCAGGATACACCCGTCCGCACACAGCACTTCCCTTCCAAAATGAGAACAACACCAAAGTCAGCCCAGTGCTACTTGTTGACGTCATCCGCTAGAGGCACTGTTGACAAAATACAGCTGGGTTCACTTTATATATTCCACACGCCATACCGCCACATAAACACGTCGATATATATTCTAAATATATGGCTAATCAACATACCTGTAGACGGCTATCTACATAGTTCTCTCGGCGTCATCTCTTCCTGAGGTAGCCATCCACGAAGCAGCATGGTAGATCTAGCCGCATTTTAATCCGCAAACGACCGGCCTCACCTCGACCATCATCTGACCAGGCCACCACCGCCAGGCCGGATGATGACAAATTTCCATTACTCGTGGCGCATGCGCATTCCAGAGACAAGATGTCCGCCATCGGAGAAGAGGAGCGGTCGATATTTATCCTCCGAGCTAAGGAGGGAGATGGAAATTGGGTAGGGGACGTGGCCGGGTCTAAAATGCGGCGACGCCTGGGGAGAGATTTGCAAAAGCTTCTAAGACGGTGTCGTTCGTAACCCGGAATTTATTGGATTCCTTTCTTCGCCATGTGTAGTAGAGACGGCTGTCGGTAACCGTAAAACGGGTCGCATATAATATTTATAACTTTCGATTACACACTTCGTTTAGACATTCTAAAGGGAGAGATGGGTGATGCTCTTCAATGGCATTTCGGCAGATTATCTCGTCGACCGATCCATGAAAGTTTGACAGAAAATAATATAACAACACGACAGTTATTCTATTAGTGATGTGTACCTAACTGATGTGTGCCTAACTGATGTGTACCCAACTGCAGCCCAAAAGAGTAAGAACGCATTACATGCGTATCGGTCAAAAGTACGAACACGCATATATACAAAATTGGAATCCATAAAACAAAACTTGGCGAAAGGGTTAACGCCGTGTTATATGCTAAATTATCGCTGGGGTTAATTAAATTTCCCTCCCAAATGATTAGGAACCGCTCTTCCGGAAGGTGCAATTGGCTGCATCTCTATAATCCTGAAACAATCCCTTTTTGTATTGATGACAGGAGGCCAGGTACAAAGCCTAGCCGCTATTAATAACAATTCCAAACGGACCCCCCCCCCTCCCTCTATTGTTAGGAAACTAAAGTAGTTCTTAGTGTGTCTTTATTGACAGAGATAGAGGGGGGAGGAGAGAGAGAGAGAGAGAGAGAGAGAGAGAGAAACGGAGAGAGAGAGAGAGAGTTGTCAGTAATTCAGAGAAAAAAGACAGTCAAGAAATATTCATCGTGGCATACTTGAAAATCTATGGACTGACCGTGGAACATCTAACATTTATAGGATATTGTATGATCTGTCAGAAAAGTACTATTTTGACAAATAGGGGAGCGCTACAGTATACAGGACTTTGCCGAGTTACATGTAAACATTTGCTTAACTTAAATGTCAAATGGGTTAATCGTATAATGTTTATATGCCAAAACAGGTGTTAATACGCAACTGTAAAATGTAAACAGACAAGCAGAAGGGTTGATTAAATAAAATTGTATACCAATAAATGTTAAACATTACTATAAAATGCGATATCGTCAGGTCAGGTTTTCAGTGTGTAAGCAATTATGTTTTAAATCAACTGATATTCGGACTAACACCGGAAAATCTGCTGGATAAGACGAACTGTATAAATATCAGGAAAAGTTACCGCAAATATGGATTAATCTTACATAATATACGCTACTCTAGGGAAGTAGTTTTACGTTATCACATTAACGTAGTGAGGTAACACCTCTATTTCTCTCTATATGTGAGAATTATTAACGTCAAATGAGTCAGCTGACTATATATAGCCATAGCAACGTATTTTTCCCTTATATAAACGAGTCATTTAGTGTTGTATCAATTAACCGAAGAAAGATGATACAGCTATATGTTTTTTGGAGCTTATCACGACGGGTCATTAGTGTATTACGTCCAGAATGTAGCATTTTGGATTCAGATTTGTCGTCTTCCGGATTTAGCTAAAATTGATAGTTTT
This sequence comes from Paralvinella palmiformis, assembly GCA_025642065.1. NCBI lineage: Eukaryota > Metazoa > Annelida > Polychaeta > Terebellida > Alvinellidae > Paralvinella > Paralvinella palmiformis. Next base: position 982,884 of record JAODUP010000281.1, on the reverse strand, counting down.
AAGGGATATTTTTTATTGTTGACCTATTCTAGTACTGGTAGCCCGATGGATGTGTGTGTGTGTGTGTGTGTGTGTGTGTGTGTGTGTGTGTGTGTGTGTGTGTGTGTGTGTGTGTGTGTTGTAGCCGCGTGTAATATAGCACAGGCACTTTTCATGCTGAGACGGGTATAATATCTCACATACTATTAAAAATTAATTATATATATATATATATATATATATATATATATATATATATAACTGACGCTTCTGTTTTTATAAAACTAACCGACCAAGTGAGGTGAGCCCAATGTCATTGCTCGAGATGCGAAACAGTATTTCCATTTATGAGTCAAGAGTACTTTAAGAGTGTACCGTGTCAGCTACAGTCATTTAAATGTTGGTTTCCCCGGCCTAACACTTAAACGACGTCCCCCAACTCGCCAATAGCACGCGAAATAAACAGCTCTAGATCCAGTTTTCTTAGAACAAATGGACTTGGAAACATACAGGCGCCAGCCACAACCTCCCCCCCCCCCACCTATAAATAATATGTTTCGCGATATTTGCTGTGTGGTCTATTAGCTCATAAACAAACAAATCCAATAAGTACCATGACCTACTCGTCACCTACCCCTCTATGATATTAAATATTATAAACGGAATGAGTTAAACAGAAACAAGAAAACCGAACCACAATCTCGATGTACGTTTTAACCGTGCGGAAATTGGCGCTGACATCCAGGATCTGGAATCGTGAATTCAAATTCTGGACGCTTCATCAGGGGACTTAATCCAGCGAAGCCAATTTTCATGTTGGACCTAACGTAATGTTACACCAGTCCCTAAGTCATTGCCGTACAACAAAAATTTAAAAAGACGAATCACTTATAATTGTTGTGTTTGAGAGTAACACAACTAGGTCAGGTCATGGGTGTTGTGAGAATATTTATGCTAACTGTCTAAACATCTCTATTTGTAGCTATTTTTATAATTGCTCTGCGTGTGTTTGTGTGTGTGTGTGTGTGTGTTTGTTTGTGTGCGTGTGTGCGTCCACGTGGAATAAGGCACTGGCACAGAGAATCTCGAAGCGTGAATTAAAACTCTGGACGATTTTTCAGGGGACTGAATCCAGAGCGGCAACTTTTCATGCTGAGACATGTGTAATGTCTCACAAGATACTAGCAGCAAGACCCAAACATCGATAAAAACCTAAACCTTCTTAAACCTTTACACAAATAAATCAGATCTTAACATAGATAAAACTAAACATACATAGATCTAAATATAGATAAAACTAAACATATATAGATCTAAATATAGATAAACGGACACACGGACGCACTCACACACATAAACACACACACATAGGACACTGAATGTCCTAAATTGTGCCGATGTGTCATTAAACAACATTCATACACACACACACACACACCACATACACATACACACATATATAATATATATGTATAATATATATATATATATATATATATATATATATATACATACATAACTTACAAAGTATGTAGCCATTAAGTATTTGATAATCCTTATAATATTTGACCTCACATCATCTTTAATAAGTCCTATCTTATACCCAACTAGATTATCACTTGACTGACATTATCCACATCTAAATATTTTTATAGAGGACAGTTATAATTCAATAACTGGCTTCAGTGTGTATATATGTAACCGTGAAAATATGATCAATTAAAGCACATTGGATTAATCGAATTCGATCACTGGATTTGATGACCTCGGGAATAAACGGGCATCTGATTTGTTTGAGTTAAGAAGCTATTTGATTAAACCGATGTTGATCGGCGAGCCTTCGCTGTACTTATGTAAGTAACTTTACGAGTAGTATGTGTAAGATTCGTTTTCACAGAACTATTATGTTGTTATGTTTATTAGTATTTCTTTTTTCTCTTTAAAATGTAGGCAAGTTCTTTTTCGAAATAAAAAAAGTTTCATTATTCGCACAAAATTAGTAGAACAGAAATGGACGCCGACAATAACCTGACAAAAGAGATTTATTGTTGATCTTTTTGTTTACATTGGTACAACTGAAGCATAAAGAGCACAAAATATCAACAAACACATTACTACAACAGAACTCATTTTAGAAACGTCTCCTGGCAACTGGTCTTGTATAATCAATGTGTGTGTGTGTGTATGTGTGCGTGTGTGTGTGTGTGTGTGCGTGTGTGTGTGTGTGTGTGCGTATGTGTATGTGTGTGTGCGTGTGTGTGTGTGTGTGTGTGTGCGTGTGTGTGTGTGTGTGTGTGTGTGTGTGTGCGTGTGTGTAGTGTGTGCGTGTGTGTGTGTGTGTGTGTGTGTGTGTGTGTGTGTGTGTGTGTGTGCGTGCGTGCGCAAGCCGTACGTTATAAGCGAGCGCGTTGATACACGACCGCAACAATTAATACATGTATAACTAATTTAGCAGCGTGACGTCAGAGGATGAGTTATTAAATACCTGGAGGTCATGTGTTTTATTATTATTATTATTATTATTGCTTGACGAGTAAATATCATGTGATGTTATACTGACTATCATAAGTATATATATATATATATATATATATATATATATATAAAGCTGGGATATATTTGCTATTACACTCATCATCATCATCATCATCATCATCATTGTCGTCATATTCAGTTTAGTTTAGCTTTCTAGAGTCCCAATAAATACAGGTTATCCACACCCATATTCTTCCATACTTCTCCCCCCTCCCCAATCAGCACATACAATTTACCTATCAGATGCACATGCAATTATCCTTCTCCTATTATCACAGACCTAGGTGACACGTCATCAAGGTGACACCTTCTTATTAACGGTCCGCATCGGACTCGGCTTAGGGCTAGGGATCGCTTCGTCGCAGACGGG